>QANT01007853.1:0-23471 GCA_003254885.1 Purshia tridentata
TTAAAGTTTAATTTATCTAATTGAAAATTTATTATCAGAGGAAAGAGAATGAAAATTGTATAGGAATTATAAACCAATTAATATTTGAAGAGAGGAGAGAAGGTCCTAAATTTGAAGAGAAAAAAATTGAATTGTCAATTCAAGATTCATTTTGAAGGGTCTCTTAGAGCCCAAAGAACTCTTCTCTCTTCAAAAAATGAAAAATTCTTTATTTGATAGCCCAAACTGAGGTTATTAATAATTTACTGTATTAATAATAATAAAACCAAATAATTTTTTATTTAACCGATATTTGATATAGTTAGATGTTAGAAAATATACGGTTTAGAAATGAAGACAAGAGTCCCAATTTCAAATAAAGATTAACTAGCATGACAGAATCAGAATTCAAAACTTTTCTACATGCGAGAAAGAGAGCCAAGCGAATTAGGCTCCAACAATATAATTCTCATATTAATACTTAGCTCCAACTCTAAATTTAAGTCTTTAATATAGCTCCTCAACAGTCGTACATTACTCAAATTTTCACAATTGAATTGCTATAAATTACGCTCTTTGACTGAGAATGGTAAATTCCTGAGACCACAGTTTTCTTCTCATTTCGTTTAAACAGAGGGCTTTGGCCGTTACAACTACGCAAAGCTAACTAGTAACTACCATATTATTCTAAAATCCCCATTTTACCCCTACCTACCAACACGCTCAAATTAAGGTCACGAACCACTATTAAGCTCATATTCCTCCGTGTTGTCGTGTCCCTCTCATTCAAAACACACACATACACCCTCCCATCTATTTAAGCAGAAGAAGCAGAACACAATTCGCAAACGAAGCTCAGATCCTCACATCTCCGAAGGTACGCATAGCTCTCTGTATTCATGTACATCTCTCTGTGTATCTATACATGTGTCTATCTATATGTGTATTGCATATATGCTCTGCTGCAATGGAATTAGGTTCGATCTGTGTTTGTTTCTCTCTTTGATGTTTCGCATAATGTTTTTTAATGCTGGATATCTTCTTGCCTTGTTTGATTTGATTGATTTTGTTCTGTTTTGAGCTTGCATTTTTCTGATTCTGCAAATTTCGCATGGATCTGATCGCTTTGGCTTTGATCCGTGTTTGTTTGGTTTGATTTCGCGCTGTTTGGTACCAGAGGAAATGGAGGGAAAATGTTAACGCTTTTGAATTTTTGTGTTTGTGGATGTTTCATTGTTGGTTTAGATTTCGGATGGGAGTAGAAACATCAAGCTGTATCCTTTCTGTTTAATCATTTTCAAATGTTGATCTTATTTTTTTCTTCTTTGGAATTTCAGCTTACATTTCTCAGTTTAATGCTCGATCTAAGTCTCCATGTGCTTTAATATCTGTTCACCTTGCATGATTTGATGAATTCATCTTTGTTTTCTTGAATTTTGGCCTTTCCGTCCTGTGATCATGCAAATTTTGCTTCGATTTGCTTGGATCTCGACTATAGTTAAACTGTAGTTCTGATCTCCAATAAAATAAACTGTAGTTCTGATCAGTGTTGAATTGATGCGCACTGTTTGGTTCCTGAGGAAAAAAGGAGGGAAATATTGAAAATAGAATTTTGAATTTTTATGTGATGAATTGGCTGTCAAAGAGTAGAGAATTCAAACATTCTGTTCTACTTTTGCCTTCTTTTGTTTGGTTTAGTTTTAAGCTTCAGCCTACATTTTTTGGGTATATGCATTGTTGCTTGGATCTGTGCAATGTGCAGTTAACCATTATATCATTTTCTGGTTGATTGTAATTTGATATTTGGTTAACTAGAAAACAAAGGAAAATAGAAGAAGAATTAATGGTTGAAATAACCTTTTAAGTAAGAGAAATCACCTAGGTGGTTAAGAGAAATCACCTAGGTTTTTGCATTAGTTCAAAACTAAATTGGATCTTTGGAGAACTGAATGACTGAAGGATTTGGACTGAATTATTTCAATTTTTTAATGGAAAAGATCTTAGTTCTCAGAAAGCTTTACATTTAGTTAAAAATTGCTAGTCACTGTAGATCTAATCTACACCTTTTGTTTTGCTTATTGAATTTTCATAATTTGATGCAAAGTAATAAAATTTGTTTACAATTTGTATAGCCTCTGCTTGTAGATCACACAGTATAGAAGATTTGTTGAACGGCATTGTTAGGTTATTAAGGCAAGTTTAGACATTTCATGGCAATTTTATGGTTCCATTGTCATATATATGACATTCTTTATTCATATCATAATGATTATCCCAACTAATAGTCTGACCTTTGGTGGAAAATTATTATGTTTGTATATACATACATGCACATAAATACAAATGCACACATAGATGTTCCATGCATACATGACAGTTTGTTAGCTGAACAAATGTTGCACATCCAAGCATGACCATTGATCTTCTTTCTATTGGTCTACTTAAAGTTTTATAATTGCAATGTTTTCTTTTGTGCAGATAAGAATATTCAGAGACAATTAGTTGGTGCCAATGGGAACAGTTGTTGATGCTGCTAAAAAGGTTTAATTTTTTTTTTATTTAAATTTTTTTAGTTCTGCAATTATGTACTGTAGTGCATTCTCTGGCCTGTTCATTGCTAAACTAACTGAGAAATGAGATGCTTTTGTTTAGTCTTATCCCAAGGACAATATTCTAGAAGTGGTTTTTTATGATTTCAATATTTGACATATATAGCATATTTTTATTTATTTCAGACTTTTAATCAATCAAGAGTTTTGCATACTTTGCATTCTTTGGCTTGTTCAGTGCTAAATTAACTTAGAAATGAAATGCTTTTATTTAGTCTTATCCCGAGGACAGTATTGTAGATTTTTTTTTTGTGATTTCACTTTATAATACATATAATATATATACACATTTATTTATTTCATCCTTTTAATCGATCAAGAATTCAAGCTTAAATTCAGACATATGTTGTTTTGAAGTTTAAACCTGAAAAATACATCTTCCTGCAGGAGGCTAATGGAAGCTTAGCTGATCTGAACCCTACAGTTGTTTTTGTATTGGGTAAGCAAAAGTTTTAACTCAAAGTAGTTGTATTCTAAACATCCTTGTTTTTCTGAGATTTACAATGGTTATCAACCTGGGGGATCTGTTAATCATGGTTCTTTTTTTTTTAAGTTCCCATTTTTGCTTTTGCTTAAAAGATGTAGGCCTGCATGTGTCTATGATTTAAATTAATGTGTCTCAAATTGATGATCTTTAAGTATCATTAATAGGCTGTTTTTTATTTCAATTTACCCTGACCTGGTCAGACTAATTACTGAAATGATCTTTAGATTCGTTTAAATTTCTCTTATTTGATCCAAAATATGAATTTTCATTTCTCAATACATTCTATGGTTAGGTGGGTGCATCGTATAGCTAGTTCCATTTGTTCTAATGCACAGTGGTGTTTGGTTGTTATATAAATAGTTTTACAGTTTACTTGTTCTGAAATTCTTGAAAATACTGCACTACGAAGTATATTTATCACTTTTATTCCATTCATTTTAAGTATTCATCATTCTTTTCTTTTTCTTAGGGGTATTCTATCTATACATTCTTTTTCTTTTGACTAGCTACACAAATCCTACAGCCGCTTATTTGGGCCCTTCTCTTTTTTGAAAGTACTTATTGGAGACTTTTATCACTTGTTTCTTTTGATTGACCAGGTGGCCCAGGCAGCGGAAAGGGCACCCAGTGTGCAAACATTGTTCAGCACTTTGGGTATACCCATCTCAGTGCTGGTGATCTTCTACGAGCAGAAATCAAATCTGGTTCCGAAAATGGGTATTTAATATTTGTTTTAAGTCTGTACAAAATATTCATTTTCAGAATTGTAATCCCTTTGAATGGATTGAAGCATTAACTGAAAATCTAAATCTTTTTTTACGACAATATTCATCAAAAGGTTAAGAAAACTGCAGTTTCAAAGTGTAATTCAGATTAAAAATCTCTTTTCATAGTATTGTTATATGTCTCTTTAGATGAGAAATGATTGCAAAATTATGCTGGACTGTGGATCCCCATCAAAATTGTTTTGCATGTCTCATGTCTGTAACAACACTTTTTTGATGGTTGACAGGACCATGATTTCAAATATGATTAAAGAAGGAAAAATTGTTCCTTCCGAAGTAACAATTAAACTTCTCCAACGAGCAATGCTGGAAAGTGGGAATAACAAGTTTCTCATTGATGGGTTTCCTCGTAATGAAGAAAATCGTGCTGCATTTGAGGCTGTGGTAAGCCATCTGAATAAATTTCTTCATGACTTGGAAGTCCAAATTTCAGTAATTGACCAGTTTTCTTGAATGGTTCAATTACTTGTTGAAGCCAATGCCAAACTGTGTTAATGCTTATGCAGACTAAAATCGAGCCTGCATTTGTCCTGTTTTTTGAATGTTCTGAAGAAGAGATGGAGAGGCGTCTTTTGGGTAGGAATCAGGTTGGACAAATCTGATTTCTCCTTGTAGAGGAATTTGTATGCTTTCTTGGTATTATGATATCATCTCTTTTTTCTTTTAAAATTACTATGTTGACGTACCTGTTTACTTTTCATTGGGGCAATGAAGGGAAGAGACGATGATAACATAGAAACAATAAGGAAGCGGTTTAAAGTTTTCCTAGAGTCTAGTATCCCTGTGGTAGAGTACTATGACTCCAAGGGAAAGGTTCGAAAGGTAAGTTTTTGACATTGATTTTACTTTTTTTTTTTTTGGGTTTATGTTATTGCATGTATATTTTGTTATAATTGTTTTTCTTAACAATATGTTCTTGCATGTTTGTCGTGATCACTGTTGTTTTCACCTCAGATTGATGCTGGAAGGCCTATTGATGAGGTCTATGAGTCAGTGAAAGCTATTTTTGCCCCAAAAAATGAGAAGGTAAAGGGCCGTAACCATGCTTTGATGAAATGCTTACTCTTATTTTTGGATGTAATTGTGTAAAATAACTTTAGCCTTTAAGAAGGGAGTTCATACATGCTGTTCAATGGGGGTGTATTGTCTTAATAGTGTGGTTTTGTAAATATAATTAGAGAAATAAATGCCTTCTAAAAATTTATTTACATAAATGGTTCAGCATTGAACTAAGCTTCGTTGGCAGCCTACATTGGAAAGCAACTTCATTAGATAATGAAAGAGGACATTAAGCTTTTTATTTTTGGAATGAGGTTTGTTCTTAGAATTACAAATGACCCAATTTTGATGCAGTTTAACATTGACTTATGTTTCATTAGTAACAGTTGTAATCATAATTGTGACAAACCAAATTTGTAAACTAATGCAATCATCAGAATATAGCTACCCATCAGATGCATGGATTGAAACAAAGTAGATCAAAGTAGGAACAGAACATTTGTGCATATGCCTGTATTTTGGATGTTGGGATTTAAAACAAGAGTACTTACTATTGGCTAGGTAAAACCAAAGAGGAAGAAAATAAAATGGAAGTTGGAGGTTTCTAACTGTTCAGATCAGGGCCCAGCATAATGATTTGACATGTTTGTTTACAAATGGATTTGAGCTTGAAAGAGATGGGGATGGATAAAAATTACAAACTATGAGTAACAATAACATGAACTCAGAGAAATTGGATATGCTTTCTTCTCGTTCCACTTACTATATCTAGAAAACACTTTTTGCCCCTGTGGAATCTAGCATACTCCTGTTCCCCTGTGGAATCGGGCATACTTTCTTTTTTCCTGTGGAATCTAGCATACTCTTTTTTTCCCTGTGGAATCTAGCATGCAGTTGAACATGTACATTGTCCCTGCTATTGATGCTAATTTTTTCTGTTTGCAGGCAAACTAATTGTTGCGGTTGTGTCCAAGATTTCAGAACTTATGTCTATTGAGGTAAAATTTTCATTTTGAACCACAAGAGTAATATGTATGTGTCGAATGATATTATCTGGTTTTAATTCCGTGAATTAGGACCAGGAATCTGAGCTATTCTGGCCACTTTTAGGGTTGAGAAACTTAATTGAGATTTAAAGTATATAAATCTTGTATTCAACTATAATGATAAATGAAATTTCTTTTCTTATTGTTAATAAGAGGTTGGTATCTCTCTCCATAAACTTTTGAAACATCTAATACTCTCACAGTAAAATCATAAATTTGTTATAATTTAAATCTCTGGCCAAAAAAATTAATCATTGTTTCACTGCTGGCAAACTGAGATGCATGAGCACTGTAAATGGAACTTAATATTCTATTTATCGTGTTCAAATAACAATGTCTTATGAGTGGTACCCAAAAAGGGTTTTCATGCTTAAAGCAAGAATTATCTAGTTATATTAACGTAGAGATTTTTGTACCAACTAACATACACAGACCATAAAAGATGCACTATAATTCTAAAACTAGTAATGCTTGGGTACCTGATGCCATGATTTTGCTTATCTGGCAAGTCGTTCTATGACCCTAATTTGAAGTGGACCTTTATAATGTTTACTTCACTAGGAATTAGATTCCCTTCATATATTCTGTAGTGTATGAAAATGGGGACAATTGGAAGACTTAGTTAAAGAAGTTCGACAAACCCTTTATAATGTTTTCTGCACTAGGAATTAGATTCCCTTCATATATTCTGTAGTGTATGAAAATGGGGACAATTGGAAGACTTTGTTAAAGAAGTTCAACAAATGCACGTGCATGCGCGTACTCACACATGCTCACTATTTAACGTATGAAAATGTTAACACATTTTCTTTTCAATGTTGCCTTTCTTTCAGGTGATGCTATTGTTAGCTGCATATACTGTATTCTTTTGAAGGTTTCATTTCTCGTGCTCGTCGTTACGTATTATAGAAGGTTTTTGTATTCTATACAATTGAGGTGTATTGTATCCCTCTAGTCTTTATATTGTGACCGTATTCTAATATTAAGACTCGTAGTAATAATTATGGGAATAATGCTCCATTGGCGGTTGATCAGAAAATACCCATATTTACTCCCTTTTTGCTTCCTGTGGGAAAAAGAGCTCCAATAGACAAATTATTGAAAGGTGAATTTGCACCAAAAAAGAAAAGAAAAGAAAAAAAGGATTGTAATTGCACTTTTCTGTGTTTGAATTCAAAGGATTAATTGGTTACACATGTTTAGGTTAGATTTTATTAAAGTTAAAATAATTGGAATTTCGAATCCAAATTGAAATTTATATGCACTATTCCTTGAGGGGCCGTTTGGGGTAACCCTGTGTCATAGCTGAGTTTGATCCAAACCAATGCGAAAAAAAAAAAAACCCAAAAAAACTCAATTTACGAATCCAAATTGAAATTTATATGCACTATTCCTTAAGGGGCCGTTTGGGGTAACCCTAAGTGTCATAGCTGAGTTTGATCCAAACCAATGCGAAAAAAAAAAAAAAAAAANAAAAAAAAAAAAAAAACCAAAAAAACTCAAT
The DNA here is from genome assembly GCA_003254885.1 of Purshia tridentata. Classification (NCBI taxonomy): domain Eukaryota; kingdom Viridiplantae; phylum Streptophyta; class Magnoliopsida; order Rosales; family Rosaceae; genus Purshia; species Purshia tridentata. The sequence goes on from QANT01007853.1 coordinate 7,410, forward strand.
TTCTGAAAAGGTAAAAAAAAGAAAAAGGGAAAGATTTAACTGTTTTGGCTAACATTGTTACAAAATGGTGGTAAGCTAGCTAGTAAGGTAGTTCTAAGCATCAAGTAGTGTTGCCCATAGTTTAACTAAGCCCATTAACTAATCATTAGCTTGTGGTATTTATCTCTAACCTAAATCAATCAAAGTAAAGAATCACTGTGTGATTCGATACCATCAACCTGTTTTGTTGTTGCCTTAGAATCATCAAGGTAGTTGTAATAAATATAAGAGAAATCACCTTGACACCATTCATCTTGTCATGAAAAATTATCACAGCAGCTGTTGGAGAAACAGCCAGAGAAAGTACTAATTACATTGGAGGAAGAGAAGACACCATGAAAATTAAGCCCACAACACCAACAGAACAAACTTGCCAAGCCACCGCTAAAATGTCTCTTAAGTTGCCTCAGTGAAGCTAATTAATCTTGTGCTAATTATATTCTAGATATAATTAAGAGTCTTCCTAGTAGTCACTAATTAGATGTCAAGAATACTCAAGCTCCCTATATGTATACATACATATTGAGAGAGATTAATACAAAATGACCCTGAAACTGATGGGCACGTTCTAAATAAATATTATACCGTTCTCCTGAATGGTATCAAGGACAATTCCTAGCTTACCCTCAATCCTCTCATTCTTTTTGGGCTCAAAAGACATTGCAAATACATCAGCTTCCATGGACCTCTCTGCAATTAGGTTTCCTATAACTCGACATGCATCATTATCGGTAAGCGATGGCAACGAATATCTCAAATCCTTGGAATTTGTGCTTGCCACAGAGATCACTTTGCTGGTACCCCGGTGCATCACTTTGGCATGGATAAATCGCTTTGAAAAGAAAACATCCAGTAAAAATGGCCTCATATACATATCTGTCTTCTGCTTCCATGATTTCCTATTAGGTCTTTTTGCAGCCTCGCCTCGAGATCTCCGGGTATATGCAGCTCGAATGAAGGAATCCTGCATATACAAGCAAGAGAAATTTGAAGCCTTTCCTCCATTTCAGAGGTTGAAAATTTAACTGAGGAAGCACAGTTGACTTAATAAACCAATCATGACACTTGAAATCTGAGTAAAAGACCAAAACTTTGTGAAGGAGGTTTGAGCCAAAACTTGGATCATTAAAAAACCCTAACTAATAAGGAATTAAGACGCATGCATAAAAATCTGAATTCAAAGCCATTTTTTGTTTTCCAAGTAGGTAAGACAATGAGATAACATTGGTCTTACTGGGGAGAGAGAGAGAGAGAGAGAGAGAGAGAGGGTGGGGGGGAGTTCTCAAAGGTGAGTGCCATACAGAAGTTACAAGCAAAGTGTCATCAATTTAATTACGTAATTTGCGAGTCTTCATAATAACATTATTGAATTCTTTACTGCCTGCCTTCCCAAGCACACACAAGCAATTTGTACCACCTTTTCTCTAACCATCCAGATCATGATCATTATTTGTCATGCTTAAGGATATAAGTGAAGTAACCAAAATTGTCTTGTCCAAAACATAAAACTCCTAAATTGGCTTTCATCAAGTGTCTGCCAGCTTTCCAGCATTAATAAGTCATATCACACAGTTGCTCCGGCACTTAAAATCCAAGTAGTGGACTCCACCATAGTTCATTTTCCAAAAGATAAACCTAAAACTTGCCAAAACCAACAAATTCCCTCAGCCACCATATTCAAATCAAATCCATTTTACTGGGACCAAACTTGACCCGTCATTTCAAAACATTTCCTCTTCCATTCTACTATTTATTTCATCAAACACCTTAACTACATTAATGCAGCACTTTCCCATTCTAAAAAATACCAACAATAACATTTTGTATCCGGCACAAAATCGAACTGGGTCAGGAGCTGTTAACAATTTACCAATACCTCTCTCAACTAAAGGTGACAAAATCCCATTTTTTCTCATTGAAACTACAGTTCATATATGCATACAATCACAACATCACAAAATCAAGCTTTATGAAGAATTCCCAGCATTCTTTTCATTGTAAATATTAGGATTTAAGAAAAGCATACTTAAAATGAAGAAGAAAAAAAAGAAAGCGAGAGAGAAAGTTAAAGCGAAGTAGTGGAAGCATGCCTTGTTGGGCGTGCGGATGAGATTAGGAATAGGAGTGGTTGTGTTGCAGTTGAAGGAGATGCCAAGCTTGGGAAAAGAAGCCGCCCATGAAAGCCGAGTGGGGTTTACTGAACCACATGGATATGGCGATGGAGGAGGACGAGCTGATATGCAGGCCATCTAATTACCGAGACTGCACACAGAAGACTGAATAGCACATAGATATTACTCGGCCCAAAATTTCTCAATCCACTGTAGAATATTTGATTCTTCTCAGCAGCTCATCCCCAAAAGGTCACATCAACTTCTTTTTTTTTTTTTTCTTTTGGGAAGCCGGTGATGGACTTGACATAATATGGCTCACTAAAAACATATTGTAAAGTCAGGAGGAGGCAAGGTGTGAGGAAAAAAGTTTAAGTGAGAATTTATTTTTAAGAGGCGTTGGTGCGAATAAGTCATAATTAAAATGCTTAAAATCTCAAAATTAACTTAATATTTTGTATTTACAAATACACACAGAAGACTGAATAGCACATAGATATTACTCAGCCCAAATTTTCTCAATCCACTGTAGAATATTTGATTCTTCTCAGCAGCCCATCCCCAAAAGGTCACATCAGCTTCTTTTTTTTTTCTTTTGGGAAGCCGGTGATGGACTTGACATAATATGGCTCACTAAAAACATTTTGTAAAGTCAGGAGGAGGCAAGGTGTGAGGAAAAAAGTTTAAGTGAGAATTTATTTTTATGAGGCGTTGGTGCGAATAAGTCATAATTAAAATGTTTAAAATCTCAAAATTAACTTAATATTTTGTATTTACAAATATTATTTTATACTCTAAAAAGATATATAATAAATCTGTATTTTATATTCTCAAAAAATTAAATAGTGACATATTTCTTTGACGTGACAGTAGTCAAAGGACTTCAGTTTTCATTTTAAAAAAACAAATTCATAAAATTTTAGTTTAAAAAAGAAACATAATAATGATTGAATTCTAAATTTAGACTTTAGTGATGACCTTAATAAAATTATGCAATTCTCATAACCAGAAAAAAAANAAAAAAAAAAGGTTATGCATTTAAATTCCATCATTTTTTATTTTGTTTATGAGGAGCTTCCATCATATTTGATAGATTTATCATTTATGAGACTTGTGTCTGTTTTCTATCAAAGAGTTACAATATTCCCATTTGTATAATGTTTTTCTTTTTAAATTTTCTTGTCACAAATTCACGATCCATTAAAAATAATAATAATAATAATTGTCGCAATGAAAATGCCGTCGCGCGCTGGCAAATGGCGTAAGAGCAGATCTACCCAGTAGTACCACCCCAACAATTAACAGAAAAAACTCCAATCTGACTCATCAATTCAATTACCAAACCAAACGCACACTCTCTCTGTCTCTGTGCGAAGAAGAAGAACAGCAATGGACCAACCCAAACGCCGTCGTTCCGCCAGATCCTTCTCCAACGTCCACTCCGAGTTCGAGCTCTGAGCTTTGTTTGCTTCATAAAGATCCAGCAAAACGAAAATTGGAGTCCAAACGAAGCCAAATGTTGCCGGGAAGGTTATCCGCCATTTTCGGAGGCCTCGGTTCCAACACAAAGACTTTGACCAGCGACCTCTTGCCCACTCTCAAGCTCCAGACTGATAAGGAAGTCTACAGGCCTGGCGATCCCATTCTCATCACCATTGAGGTTTCAAACCCTACACACAACAATGACGACGACATGGCCTGTTCGCTCCTGATCGAACGCCTAGGGTTTGAGATTAAGGGGATTGAGAAGCTCGATTCCCAGTGGTTCGCCACGCAGAAGCCCGTGTCTGGATCCAAACAGAGGAGAGGTAGCAAAGAAAATTTAAGAACAATTTCAATAATTTGGTTTCTGTTTCAAATTTTCAATGCGTTTTGGAATTTATTTTTGTTTTCATGGTTTTTTTATTACATGAGACGTTTAGGTGAAAATGTGTTTATGGAGGGCTCCACGGCTTCGTTGGTTTCGAATCAGATTGTTTCGCCCGGGGGCACGAAATCATGTGAGTAATGTTTTGTAGATTGTAACAATTTCGAAATAGACGTGCTTTTTTTTTTTTTGGTAATTTAAGATGGTTTTTTTTTAGTACTTTGAATTGTTGGTGTTGGATTTACATGGAGAAAGATCAATCTTGAGGTTTTTGTGTATTAGAATGGCATATTGTTGTTATAATAAACCAACAAGCAGCGAAAATCAATCAAGAGGCTAGCATTATGAAGGAGGGGGCCTTAAAAATGTAACACCTCTCTTAGCCAAGAATTCCGCTGCATGTTATTTTTCTTTTTATCCAAGGAAGGTTGTGGTAACATGGAGCTTTTAGGTTTAAATTTCATTTCTGTTAAATAAGTAATGGTTTCTGCAGATGCGGTGAGAACATTGCTGGCAAGCATTATTCCACCATCTTACAAAGGTGCTACCATTCGCTATATGTACTATGTTAGAAGTACAATGTCGGGACAATGGCTGATACTGGAGAATGCCCACTCTCGTGGAGAAACAGTAAAAGATTTTACTGATATGGTTGGTTTTCTTTAACTTTTCCTGATGGCTGTTGACATGAATTTTCTCCTCTATGATAGATATATGCCTGCTTCTGATGTATCATAGTTTATTTTTATTTCACCATGGTAACAACCTTTATACATGATTATGTTGAATGAGAAATGGACCTGTGAATTATTCTGATGTTACATTCTCGGACTGTTCCTAATCAATTATAAGAATGGAATTTAGTTCAAAATTTACCGAAGTGTTGGATCTAATGTATGCTTATCTGTAGTTATCACTTATCAGCATACTCAGGAAACATATAATTTTTTATTTATTTTAGATTTTGTATTAAATTATTAGTTTTATCTTTGTGGTCAACATAAGGAACATTTCTTATCTGTAGTTATCATTCTCAAACATTCACATGGACAGAGACAAACACACACAAAAATTTTTGTGCATTTATGTATGTGTGTGTGAACACGGGCTTAAGTATTGGTAAAAAGACCCTTGCCTTTACTTACATGCTAGCCTCTTTCTTTATTACATTGATTTGATATGCCCACATTTTATATTTCTGAACCTCATGAACTTTTGATCATCCAGGAAGCTCGGATTCCAGTACAAGTATGGGTCACTCAGAAAACTAGTGGCTTGGAGATGGAAGAAGGTCAAAGTGATGGTGAGTTTTTTCTTTAGGTCTGATCACTGATTCTATCTCAAAATTTTATTCTTTAGGTTCAAGATATGGCTTGGAGTTTATTACATGACAGCCTGCAAATTCGAATTTCTGTGATTTTTTTTCTATGCAGGAAACATTCGAACAGTAATGTTAGCTTAATGTTATTTGCAATTGTAACAAATTTATGAATTTTGTGTAAGTTGAAGCTAAATTTGAGGCACCATTGAACACTACTTTAGGATTTGCAGCTTAATAGTATTTTTTATTTCTTTTGCTTTTGCTCGATATAAATTTACATATGGCATCTGGCAGTTTAGTGGTTTGACTTTTGATCATAACTTAATTGGGATCATAACCAAGTCTTAATATCTCATGCTCCAGGCTAGAAATATGTACTAGAGTTGAGCATTCTTATGCATCTTATGAACATAACAGGTCATTCATCAATGACCTGTTGTTTTTCTGGAGCCCTGTTGGACCCCTATGTATATTGGATGACATATTTTCTACAAATCATATTCTTAAAATTAACCATTGTAAGTAATTGGAGATGTCATCTTGGTAATGAACTAGAATCATTTTTTGAAAATAGTGAAATATGCCTGTTTCAATTTAAGTAAGAGCTCATTTTTCATTTTTAACTGCAATGTTCCCATATTGCAGTTTCTGATCTTAATAATTTTATAAATATTTTTGTTTGTCTTGATTTCCAGATATGTTAGATAATATTTTGAGATATTTCTGTCAATTATATGTTTTCAGGGATTGTTCCTTCTGCAACCATCCAAATGGATATGTATTGGAAAGAGATGGACGGTGACTGTGATTGGGTAGGCTCTTACTACCACAATATCTTTTCATTTATATGTTTTGGGAATTGTGTTTCTTTTTAGGCATATAAAGTCATTACAGAGTTCTATATTAAGCAATGTTTATCTCTAGGAGTTCCAAAATAAGAAATTTACCCATCCATTTTATAATTAATTCCTCTTGCAGGTGAAAGCAAATGATTTCTATGATGGGGTTGAGGAAGGCTATGAAAGCTCAAGAGATGAGATCTCATCCGTTTCTTCATACAATCCGATGAAAGAACATATAAACAGAACCTTTGGAAGTTCATTGTCCTTGCAATCAACAAGGTCTTCAGTTAAGGATACCACATATCCTGAAGGAGAACGGACAAGCCTATCTTCAAATCTAGCACTTCCGCGGCTGTCTGTGGCTGAAGTCTCATATGATTCTGGTAATGGTGAGTTGTGTGATCTGGCGAAATCTTCAAGTGGTTCTACACATTGATCTTCTCATTATTTCTCTCATTTTCAAAATAGTTTCTATGCTGTTTCACCTATAGTGTTGAGATATTGTGATAGTGTTTTCCCCTTATTATTTTGTTGAGTTCTTATCTCTATTTTATCAGCATTTCCTTCAAGCAATAAGAACCTTGTTTTGCTTCTTTTTTTTTGAAAAGTCAAAGCTTAGCTTTTCTCAGTGACAAATTACGTTTTCAAACAGATCTTCCATCGCCATTGAATTCATCTGCTATTGGCTCTCCAAGCCAGAGGCAGAAACTTGCAAAGCCACTTTCTTTAGATGATGAAGCTAGGGCATCTTCTTCGCCAGCAGCTGGAGCTGTTGAGACCATAGCATGTAAATTAATGCACTTCTTTTCCTTTTCCTACATATATCTATATTCAATCCAATGGTTTCTGCCTGTGTAATAAATACTGGAAAACTAATTTTCTGCAAATATTTTCTGCAGCAGAGGGCTTTATTCGAGGGAGGTCTTACAATATCCGGCTGGACGACAAAGTTCTGCTTCGATTTTCCCCAAAAAATTCTGATTCCAATTATTACTTCAGTGACATGGTAATTGCATTTTTGTTGCTATTGTCTTTTCACTTTTTCTTGTATCAATATATATGTATATTTCTGTTTGTTCCGTTTTGTGAAAATTTCAACAACTTTCTATGGACATAGATTGGTGGAACTCTTACTTTCTTTCATGAAGAAGGAGCTAGACGATGCCTTGAGGTAGTTCTGATATTACAAGCAATTGAGAAATCATTTACAGTGATTAGTGAAATGTATACAGTTATCACTACAGGAAGGATTCTGTTTTTCAGGTTTCTATAACATTGGAGACTTCAGAGACTATTAGTCGGCGTTTTGTCCATCCTTCTCGGAGGAATTCTCCCACAATTACAAAGGTATGAATTTTTGATTTCTAGCTGTCAGTTGAATGATAAATGTATCAGAATCATTTACAGAAAATTTGTCTTGTTTCTCAACAGTTATTTGAATATAAGATTAATTGATTTTACGGTAAACAAACCCAAAAACATGAGGCGGTTAAGCAAGCACATTAGTTATTTTAATGATTAGATTGCCAGGAGTGAAGAAGAAACAATTCCAGGTAACAAAACACTATTTTACCGTGGGTCTCTGGTTAAAACAATATTTTCTTTTGGGTTTTTTATTTTAGGGTTATAAGGTGACTTTTGATTAGTAGCTGAATTATAATTTTCTGCAGATAAGGGAGAGAGTACTAACTGTAGAAATTTGAGGGTGTTCTCACAATTAAGCTTTTCTAGGGGCTTTTAGAAGTTCGAAGAGATATACAAGTGTTTCTTGAGTTTTAAGTTGGTCTTTGTATGTGCTTATTAGGTAGATGGTTGGAAATTCTTGGCCAACTAGTTAAAGGAGACTTCAAGAGTCCTATTTAATGCTTAATTCATACCTTGGTAACAAAAATATGAATTATTTGGCCTGTCGAAGGCCTGGTTGTGTGTGTGGTTCTCTTTGATGCTGGATAGATTCCAATAGTGTATCTAATGAAGGATCCTGTAAATTCTGCATCATGTAGTACTTAGATTTAGGAATATAGTTTGATTTAAAAGACTTGGAGAGAATAAGGGTTAAGCAGGGTAGGTTTTGATGGGTAAAGCAATTTCTGAGGTGTTCCATTTTTCTTTGGGCAGTAATTATGTTTAGAGTTTAGGATGTTGCAGTGAAGGCTGGTAGGTTGGGGAAAAGGCTAGGGCTATAAGAAATGTGGTTTGGCGACTGGAATTTTGGAATTTTCTGCATAACTAATTGATCTTAGATTGATTTACTGCAATATTAGATCTTTAATATAGAACATAAGAAGAAATGAAAACAAGAAAAAATTAAAAACCTAGGCAATTTCACATAAGAAGAGAGGACAGAGTTTGGAAATAAATGCCTGGTAATTTCACCCAGATTTTCAATGCAATACACCCAAGAAAGAAACTGCTGAAAATTCGTTGCATTTAATTTCCAAACTGAAAGATTAAATAGCCTTTTAATAGTCTGCTGGTTCTCCTTTCTATAATAGATATTGCCCAAATGGGTCTCCTAAATAAATGAAGGAGAGCAATATGATTTGAAAAATAATAAGGTAAAGTAATTACAAAAGCTTGTAACATCATATGATTTCCTCTTTCTTGTATACCGTTTCTGAAATCATGTTGTAATCCATGCATATTCATTTTAAAGTTACGTTGTCCCAATTTATTAGGCTTAATTAATTTAATTGCTTTCAGAGTAATGACAGAGTGTCAATTGGATGTAAATGTAATCTCAGGGAGAAAAAAAGAAAAAAAAGAAAGAAAGAAAAACTATATGTGAGAATGAAACAATTGAGCCTATTTTGAGCTTAGATGAATTTAATATGTGAAAGCTGATGGACTTTCACTGGTTATAGATATTTTAATGATTTTGTCCTCTGCCATGTTTGATGGATAATGTTATCTTTTGTAGATTCAGAGTGATCATTATGAGGTCGTTGCGGATTTAGTGCAGACAAGTTTTCTATTTTCCATTCCTATGGATGGGCCTATGTCTTTTACCACTCCCCATGTATCTGTAAAATGGGTCCTTCGATTTGAATTTTTTACCACTCCCAAAAATGCAGATTGGACCAGGTATGACCATATCTACAAACTTCTTACTTCTTAACCAAATGATTCAAATGTTGCAAGAGGTTGTCATGTTAATTTCAGGACATGGCATTTTTCATTTTCATTATTAGTTATGTAGTGTTTACATGATTTCCAGATTACAGTTCAAATAAAAAAAGGTTACAGAGTCTCAATCAAACATTGCTAATGAAATTATTTTTATTTGCTTAATTTACCAAACTATTTGCTAACCCAGCTGGTTTAAAATTCCTAGATTTTTTTATTACCTCAGGTATGAGCATCCTCTTCTGATCGAGGGAAGAGAAAAATGTGAGTGGGTTCTCCCAATCACCGTGCATGCACCTCCAGCTGTGGGGTCCACTGGTCACACCCGAAATGAGAAGTCTCTCTTTGGAGCCCTTGTGGGTATATAATTGAAGGTACTAAATTATCATTTGACTTTTGAAGTAGCTTCGAGAAACCCTGATATGTCATATAGTTGGCTAGTTGAGTAAACATGTATGTCGAATGATGATGACTATTACAAAATGTGTTTTGTAATATATGGCTCTGTAACCCATCATCATGTTTTCATCCTCTCTCTCTCTCTCTCTCTCTCTCTCTCTCTCTCTCTCACATCCAGTAAATCATTTGAGGCAATGCTTTCATGTACTTGAAAATGTTAAAAGATGCGGGTTCGAAGCCCACTACAACCCAAAAAAAGAAAATGTTAAAAGATTTAATTTCTTTCTCATAATAAATGGTATCTATATTATCACCAACTATAATAATTTTTATGCATTAAAAAGGTTTTTGTGTTGCACAGGTTGATATAATATGGCTGTCTGAAACTTGAAGCTAGTTTTAATATGTGGATCAGCACCTATTAGCCAGATGGGGGGGACCCTTTGTGGCTTGGCAGCTATCTTGTTCCTTTGTCCATCGAATGCTGAATCGAAAAGTTGAAGTGCACAAGAAAGATAAGGAAATTGGAGTCTTAGATCTTGTTCATTAGTGAGTTACATTTATTAAATTTATTATTATTTTTCCCTTAGATTGTTTCATTGAGTTGAAACGGATTGTACATTGAGTTGAAAATATGAAAGGAAATAAAAAGGAAAATTTACACACCTATGACCAATCTGATGTATTTGCCTCAAGACACTTTCTTTATTCTTGCAATCAAATCTCTTCAACTTTGTTGCATAGACACGAATTTCCTTTGTTTTTTTTTTCCTATCAACTGCAGACTTCTCCTTGAATATATAGGTTTATCACCTGTTGCATAAGAGCACCTCACAAATATGGTGACGATGAATCTTGAAAATTTAGTATGACATGATGATACACATAAATATCATTTTTAAGTTGAGCTTTATTTATTTAGAATATTGCAAATGGATATCATTTGGATGAGGAATCTTATATGAAAAAAGTTAAAGGCGAGTGAAATATCTCACTCCTTTCATGTTATGCTGACAAGCTTCTCAATTAGGGAGCAAGCCATTGAGGAAGGAAGCAACAATTTCCTTCAAATCAAACGAACCAAGGATGAAGGATGAAGCTATCTAGCTACCGTTGACAACCGTGCAAGTTACTACAGCTATTCCTATTCCTTCAAACAAAAAATCTTGATTTGACCCCATATAGTCCAAGTAGTTAAACCAACAAATTAAAATTATGAGACAAAAACAATTATGGTTGTATGTTTTACCTCAAAAACGAATTTGGTCTATATAGTTTAAAAATTTTGCATTTGGTTCTTGTGTTTTGTATTGTTTACATTTTAAGGATATTTTATAATCAAAATGAAATTTTTTTCGCAAATTAAAACTAATTAACTCATGAGTTTTATTAAAAAATGACAAAAAATCATGTATGTAAGTTGAATGTAACATTCAATTTGAATTTTAAACAAAAATTAAAATTTTGATTATGCTAAATTGTCCCCATATTGCAAAAAATATAAAACACAAAAATCAAATGTGAAATTTTCAAATTACAGAGACCAAATCTGTTTTTGGAATAAAACACGAACCAGAAATGTTTTTAACCCTACAATTATTGTACAAAAAGCAACATTTTCCTTTGGGGTTCAGCCAAATGTGGAAAGGATGAAGATGAAGCTAGCTATAACATTGACAAACGTGCAAAGAGGAACTAATTAATCTCTTCCTATCCCTTCAATCAAACAAGTTCAAAACTTTTTTCATTGGTTGGTGGCGATACCTTTTAGAAAGTCAATATGAAGATTGAGCTAGCAACACGGTAACACCCACTCTCTCATTGGAACTAAAGCCAGAAAGATATTGGGGAGAGAGAGAGAGAGAGGATTCAAGTCATAGCCATTGGTGATGGAATTAATGGAGTTGATGGGCAAAATAGCAAGCTCCTTAATTACCACTACAACAATCATCTTTGCCATTCGTGTTTGTGCAAAGCTTTTCATGAGGAGGCACAACACAATCTTCATCTACCACCCTCCAAAACCCAATTGCAAAAAGGTGGACACTACTAGTACTACTAGTTCCCCATATTGTGTGGTGTGCCTCCAAGAGGTGATGGAGGGCCAAATGTACCGAAGCTTACCCACATGCAACCATTGCTTCCATGTTCATTGTATTGACGCATGGTTCCAGTCACATTCTACCTGTCCACTATGCAGAACTCAGGTCTCTCTTGTTCAACATTCTCTTTTCTCTTATTCTCTTTCATTTTTCCAATTCTTACTCTGGAAAATTTGTAATTCTCTCAACTTTCAGGTTACTACTAATTCTATATATGTGTGAAAGTATTTTTTAGCCTCATTTTTTATTTTCCAATTATCTTTCCTTCAAAATATGATTTAATTTTTATATTATTATTTATTTCAATCAAAGCAATATATGCTATAGGGCTCGTTGGGCTGGGAAAAGGACACCGGTCCTGAGAGGAGCCCAGCCGCCGATGAGGGTGGGAGCTAGAGAGAGGGGGTTTCTCAGTTTTCAGTTAAATTTCATTTAAATGGCAAAGTTGGGTCTAAAACTCACAAAACAGCTTAGAGGTTCAAATGAGTAAATTTGGGGTGTGAACAATAGTTTCCCTAAACAATTTGGTAGGATTTGGTAAAAAAAAAATTGGTAGGATGCTTTCTCTCCGATCTCCTCTAGTTTCTCAGGGGTTTCAGGCTAATTGATTTATTTTATAATAGTTTGGCCCAAGTGCTATTCCAACCACTCTAAATTACTAAATTGACTATCTTTATCTTTAAGCTATTCGACTATAATTTACTGAAATATTTGTGTTATTTTGGTGACTAACTATCGAACCCTTAATATTATTTGTACCATTCGATAATAATCTATCGAAATATCACAAATATTTTGATAGACTATTATTGAATAGTCTAAATGTGATTAACTTAATAATTCTGGGTGATTGAAAGAACATGCCCCTAATAGTTTAAGCGTTTAAAGTTAATTAAATGATTGTTTAATATATATTGGACTGGAATGGTGGGCCGTATATTGGATTGGTAGTGGGCTACAATTGAATTGGGCATTAATTGAGCTATAAAATTACATATAAAGTAGGACTTTGACTTGGGCTACTCCAACTACCCACATTTATGGAGTGTCTAATAAAGTACGACATAATCATAAAGGATTTCTACATCATCCTATTAATTAGTGATTTTGAATGTTTAAGCATGCATGCATAAGTAAATTTATAGATATAGGAAGGATCGACAACCAAACTAACTTATCCATTAATATCCATATATAATAGAGTAACTCATGAAAAACAACGCGATTAAATTTAAAGACAGCAACCATAGTCATCTCACATAACCCACAGGGCTAACAATAATATTATAAATTTAAAATATGTGATCGATATATATTGACTTTTTATAATGGAAGCTGATGACTAATTAATATTTGGTTTGAGTGGTAGCGATGGTTAGAGGCTGAAAGCCATGTCGAAGAGTTGCTTGCCAAACTTTGTCAATGTTGGACATGGTGTAGCCACACTCATGCTCATTCCATCCTTCCAATGCATGCACTATTCCTCCTACACGCCATGCACTCATCACCCTTCTTGGCAACCAGTTCTGCATGCGATCACTCACATAATTAATTATTTAATTAATGCATATCAATCTTTACTAATTCAATAAGCATGCAGAACAAATATTTATAAAATTTAAGTTATATACGTACCTCACAAGAGAAAACATTCTCAAGAGACGTGGGAGTCTTCAATGCTGGAGTGTAGTGGTAGAAGCAGTCTTTGCGCAATTTCTTTGGTGGGAATTGGGAGAAGGGAATAAATAGTGTTCCTTTTGGTGCATTCAACTGTTCTTCATCACTCAATCCATCTCCCACTAACCATATCTGCATATTAATAATTAAATTAGATTATTATAATATCATATATGCATAATTAAGTGTCCAAAGTTTAAAGTTTAAACAGAACATATAATTAATTAATAGATAGAAATAATAAGGATAATATGGGCATGTCTTTTCACTCCCAGATTGCATAGGTGATTGTTGGCCATCCATAGTCGTGTACGAGTGCCATAGTCAAAATAGGTCTTAAAGTGCCAAATTAAGGCTATGGCCTTTTGATGAGTGCCATTTTTGAAAAAGTTATGGGTTTGACATTCTTTTGGCTCTTAAATTTCCGACCTAATATAAAGGGTTGAGTGTCATGTGATGTTCATTATTGGCTATGACTCTCAATTTTCAGGGCCACTGTAGATGGTCAATGAACTCATCGATTTATCTTAAAAGACCTAGGTTGGTACAATTTAAAGAAATATTTCATTTAAAATGATTTATAATAAACAATATGATATGAGATAATTGTTTTTGAGATCCACATTTTGAGAGAAAAAATAAAATTGTAGCATATTAATACCTTCTGAGTATTGCTTTTTGAAAGAACCACACTATTCTCAGTGCCATTAAATGATTTAATGAGCTTCAAATACTCAGTCTGGTGCAATGTAATTACCTAAATTTAAGCACAATTAGGGTTAGAAGATGGGAATTAATTAAGAAACATGCATCAGTTGTGACACACACACACATGCACACATGCACACACACATGCACACACACATATATATATATATATATATATATGTATATGTAATAGATGATACCTTGATACCCCTCTGGCTCAAAGCAAAGGCAAGTGCATAAGCAACCTTTGTGAGGTTGCCTCTTAGAAGAACTTGGGTAGTCCCTTTTGGAATGCTGTTTAGAATTACAGCCACAGCTAAGCTACTTCCATCCACCACCTTGACTTTCAGTTGAGGATGCCTCTGAACATATAGACCACCATATGTATTCAGCTCCTCACCCTGCAGCATAGGCAAAACATGTACATGTTTGCCATCAGACAGAGACATAGATGGACTAATATCAATAATAATAATAATAATAAAGAGAAATTTAATTACTATATATGTAAAACCAATACATTGTAATTAATTATAGATTTTACAAGTTTTTACTAGACAATCTGCTCAAGCTGTTTACTTGATCACAATATATGAGAGTTATTTAGTCTTAAATCCAAGACCAAAGTTGGAACCTCTTCCTATTTGCTTTCACCTCTTTTTGTACTTATACCTGAGCCCTCAATGAGCTTGTAGGACAGATGACTTTACCCACCACATGGATGCATGGTCCATTAATAAATTCATATTATACTTTCTACATACATGCATAAATAAATAGAAATGCATACATGCATAGAAATACATACATACAAGTACAAACTTGCCTGATTCAGGAGACCCAGACTTAAAACTTTGACACCCTTCTCCTCTGCTTCAAGTATGGCTTCCTCAATCAACCAGTTGATGGCTTCATTTTGCCATTGCATGAAGTACTGCAATTAATTTATAAATTAATTAACTCTACATTGGGGGTTTAAAACACAAGAAATTAAATAATTAATTACTAATTAATGTACTCACTTGCATGGTGTATTTTGGTAAAGCCCAAGTCTGCAATTTGAGTTTATCATCAAAGCGATTCCCCTCAACCACAAAAGAGCGACCGTAAATCCAAGTGAGCAACATGGACCACAATGTCACAGGCCACATGAGCAACAAGTACCATGTTGATGATGTGTGTGGTTTGGAGGCCAAGCCAGCAAATCCAATAGGTAGGTGGTAGATGGACTCAGGTGTGGTGAGATGGGTTAGATGAACGACATCTGGCATTTCTTCCTCTCTCTTCAGTGAAGATTCATACAGAGTATCAGTAGACTTGTCCATGGTGCCATAGATGTAGTCGTAGATCGGCATGAAGAGGGAGTAGTTGGTTCGGAATTGTGTGTGATGCAAAGAGTGGTACCTGCATATGTATGCATGTGGGTTTGAGTTTCAATCAAACATCGAATAGGCTATAAAAAAAAATTAAAAAATGTTACTCTTTAAATTACTGTCTTCTTTGTAGGACGCTTCTCTTCTATAAAAGAAGAGATGCAGAATTGGTGTGGAAAAAGAGACTTGGTTATTGTGCACTTACGCGTGCTACATCTCGTTTATTTCAGTTTCTGCATTCTCTTCACTTTTTTTTTTCCGTAGGAGAAAAGCATCCCTTCTTCGTATACCTTGATATTAGATCTACTTTTTCTTAAGCTTGATTAGTATATTGGATTTTAATTTTAGTCTTTTGATTAGGTATACCCATATATGTATGAATTACTAAATTATGAATATGTAGGTACATTGTTAATATTAAATTATGTACTTATATACAATTATATTACTGTATTTATGTACATGTTTAGAATGTATTCAAACAATTAAAATTCAAG
>QANT01007856.1:0-68497 GCA_003254885.1 Purshia tridentata
AAAAAAAACAACCCCCCCAAGAAAAAGTTAAAAATAAAAAAATAAAAATCCCCTTCCTCTGATTTAAGTTTTTAATGCAGTTGGAAAGAACTTGAAATTGGGAAGTTGGGCATGGGATACGGACTACTGCAGCTCCCTTCAGTGCCAGAGGTAAAGCGTCACTCTCTTTCCACAGAGGGCTTCATCCCTGTTGAAGACATCAACTTTGAGGAAGTAAAATATAAGTAAGAACTCTCTTCAATATGTAACATATGAGCCCATGCAGTGTTTATAATGGGGTACAAAAACTCATTCTAAGGACACAGTATCTTTCTTTCTTTTTTTAACTTTTCAAACAAAAATATAAAAAAAAAAAACTCCTCAACTTGTTTCACTTTTTGGGCTTTTTTTAAGCATATTCTTGTTTGGTTGTATATTTTTAATAAAATGTTCATTTTATTTTATATGTTGAAACTTGTATATTCAATCCCCATTGAAGATGAAATTAAGGGTGAAAAGAAAAAGGGCACATTGTTGCTTGTAGGATCTATTGCACCCAAAATTGTTTCTGACGATCATTTTCGCTTTCACCAACTTTAGAATATTGAAAAAGACAAAACTTTTTTCATGTTAGAATCATCAATGATTAGTTTTGACATGCTACTTAACCTTCATGCTTTACTTTCTGCATGCTGTGAGAAAAACGAAAATTTCTCATTTCCTAAGATAAGCATGTGCTAAAGAGAAAAGTTTAATAGGGATAAATCCCGCGAGAAGCAAAGAAGGAAGAATCTACAAGTGAGGAAAGAAGCGAAAAAGCAAGAAGTTAAACCTCAAAAACCCAACAAAAGCAAGAAGGAAGAATCTGCTGCGATGAGGAAGAAAACAGCTAAGCAAAGACGTGCTGCCCAGACAGTTGAAGATGAAGATGAGTTGACAAGAGAGTACCGGCTGCTAAAAAAGCTGAAAAGGGGAGCTATTGATGAAACTCAATATGCAAAGTTGACAGGAACTGAAGAGTTACTTTGAAGTCATAATCTACAGATATGATTTTGGGAAACCTGTCATTACGGGAGTTTATAGCCCTTCCAGAATTTTGGTGGTGAAAGACAAATTTCCAGCCTTAGATTGGGGCCCATAATTTTTGTCGAGAGCACACTGACTAAGACATCTTGAGCTTGTTTCAATGATATACAGATGCAGCAAAAATGTTGGGAGACAACTTTGCAGGTGATGGATGTAAAGAGAGATTTTGCTTCTGCTAGTTTAGGCTTTGGGGCCTGTTGGTGATTAGAGATTTGTAACACTGGTTTGTACACTTTTCTTAATTTAGTTTAAATTGTTCTTTTAATTTGGTTTCTTTGAAATCTTTGGTCTTGTTAAGTTGATTTTGATGAGATTGCAAACGAAAACAGAGAATTGTATCTAGACAGTTGATGGTTTCCAATGAATGAAACAGTAGTATACAATTTTGTGGTGGTCTCGCAAAAAAAAAGTACATATCTTGAGGGTTTGGATGCTGCCAAAGCCAAACCATCATCAGTAAGAGTAAACGTTCATGTAAAAGGGTGTGTGTATATTAGCCATTATCTGTGAGCCTTTGAATCCAATTAGCAAGGCTTTCACAAGGACAAGGTTAACAATATGTTGTAAACGCCTCAAGAGGAAAATGGTACGCTTCGAAGTTCCCGCACAGCACCTCATCTTTGTGAAGTCAGCAATCATTGTCGTCCTCTTCATTTACAAAAGCCCTGATTAAGGGACTGGTTTAGTAGTCTAAAATGAGCCCAAGTCCAAGTGCAGGTGCACCAGGCCACTCGTCATTCCTGCATAATTGATAATATAAATTATAGATTTTATGAAAAATTGGGATCCTCAGACATCTTGAGGTTTATGTTTATTGATAAGAGTATTCTAACCAAATGCAAGTTTGGTCATGGATTGGTCCCATGTAACAATTCTTGTACAATCGTCATCTTGATTTGTCTGAAAACTCTTGAAATTTAAGAATCTTCTTGTTTATTTACTTTTCTCCTTAAAATGAAATTCTATAAATATCTGAAAAATTAACCAGTTGTAGTCCCCAATGTCAGTCCGCCTGACACTTTATTATTATTATTATTTTTTTGTAAAGAAAAAACTTTTTTATTCTCTCAAATTAACCAGTTGTAGTCCCCAATGTCAGTCCGCCCGACACTTTATTATTATTATTTTTTTTTTGTAAAGAAAAAACTTTTTTATTCTCTCATTTTTTTTGTTACAACTTTATTCTTTTCTAATTTGTCTCCTTTCGTGCAAGTCCACAAAAACTCAGAAGTCAGTCCAGCTCAATCAATAACTACAATAACTTCCTAGAACCCAGTCAGTTCAGCTCAATCAATAACACACACACTCTCTCTCTCTCCCATGCTTCTTCCTCGTCTTCGCGCCTGTATAAACCGCCACAGCCCGCTCTTTAACCTCCTCAGATTAATTTACCGAAAAGCCCAATCGCTCTTCTACTTCTTCTTGAAAATGTCCCAGCCCAGCTATGAACCAGTGCCTCAATCCTCTGCACCAGACCCCCCACCATTCGACCCGACCCAACCCTCCGTACCAATCTCGTACCCAATCAAAACCCTCGAAGAGCTCGAGTCCAGGTCCTACTTCGAGTCCTTTCACTACCCTTTTAACAAAGCCTCGGTTGCCTTCCAATCTGGGTCGTCTTCTCTGTCACTGCCCAACAGGCCTAGGCTGCTCGTGTGCCATGACATGGCTGGTGGCTATGGGGATGATAAGTGGGTCCAAGGAGGGACTAACCCGAATGCGTATGCAATATGGCATTGGTATTTGATCGATGTCTTCGTCTATTTCTCGCATAGTCTTGTTACTCTCCCACCTCCGTGTTGGACTAACACTTCTCACAGGCACGGTGTTAAGGTATTTTTCAACTTTTGGGCTAGTGGGACTTTCAGGGAATATGTTTTAGCTAGTTGGTTTGTGTTCTTTTGGATTGAGTCGTTAATTTTAGTGGTTGGAATTCGAAGGGTGTATTCAACTTTTGGGCTACTGGGATTTTCAGGAAATATGTCTTGGATAGTTGGTTTTGACTTTTGTGTTGTGTGGATTGACTGGTTGATTTTAGTTGTTGGAATTCTAGGGGTGTAGTAGAAATGGCTTAAGAAACTGGAACCAAAGATAGGGGTGTGAGGCTTTCACTTGGTAAATTCAGAAAACATTGTCCTATGTTGTTTTCACTAGGACAAGTCATTTTAATTTGCTTATATTTTTTTTGTGAATTACGACATGTTTTGCTTTTGAGCCGTGTTTCATCCTGAATGAATGACTGAAAGGAATTGCTTTTTGTAACGCTCTTGGTTTTCGAATGGAATCCAAGGTGTTGGGGACTTTCATCACAGAATGGGCTGAAGGTAAAGGTGTTTGCAACAAATTGCTCTCAACAGAAGAGTCTGCTCAAATGTATGCTGAGCGCTTGACAGAGCTTGCTGTTGCTTTGGGCTTCGATGGATGGCTGGTATATAGTTCACCATAATTGCCTTTTTTTCTCAAGCTCTATACCTTTTCTTAATTTTCACAGTTCCTGTAGCTTTTATATTTTAATTTCTTAACCAGCCAATTGTGATTTGGCATTACAACGCATTGTTGAATTCTTTGCAAACACACATTGCATGCGACAGACAAAGGGCACATGCTATATTTCATGGAAACATGAATGCTCCAGTTCAGCTGGTTCAAGAAGTTAACTTGTCAAGCTACCATAGCATGCATAGTTAAAGTTTTTAAGTTTCAAACAGGTCAAGGAAAGAGAGATGGTATGATAAAGAGGGAGGAAAGTTTCTGTTACAAATTTGATTATTTCTCCTGATTATGGTTTTTGGCAATCCTGTCTATTGGACTCCTGCTCTTTAGTTGTCATAAGAACTGTTACTTGCAGATCAATATGGAGGTTGAATTGGAGCTGGGCCAAATCCATAATTTGAAAGCATTTGTCAACCATTTAACCCAGAAAATGCATTCCTCAATCCCTGGCTCTTTAGTGCTTTGGTGAGGGAGTGTTGGGAGATTTAATGTTCCAGTCTCTTTTTTTTAACTTTTTTTTTCTCTTTCTTTTTTTTCCCCCCCTTTTGTTATAGTGTACCATTTGAAGTTTGTCTTTGACTGATTATTGTTAATCATACAGGTATGATAGTGTTACAACTGATGGTAAACTTATATGGCAAAATCAACTAAATGAAAAGAATAAACCTTTCTTTGATATATGCGATGGCATTTTTATGAACTATACATGGAAGGTATGGTTTTTGCTTCTTCCTTATGGAAGTTTATTTTTGTTGTTTCATTATTCTTTCACATAATTAAACAAATGTACCATGCAGGAAAATTATCCGAGGCTTTCAGCTTCTGTTGCTGGTGATAGAAAGTATGATTTATACATGGGAATTGATGTATTTGGAAGGGGCAGTTTCGGTGGTGGACAATGGAATGTAAGTGTCACACTAATTTTGTGAGATGTGCGAACCTTTATGCTTAAGAAAAAAATGAGGGGAAAAAAAAAAAAACAATCATTCTATAATGTTGGCTGTAAATTGCTTTACAGGCTGAGATTTTTTATGTTTCACTGTTTACGGGTGTTTAGTTGCCATTATATATTAACTATGCTGATTAGACAAGTGTAGGACTACATCGGTTAAATAAGAATAACATGTCAGCTCTTATGATTAGCTCTTTTTTAATTCAGGCGATTTATCTGGTAGTGTTGTTTTTGTATTAATAAATTGAATGGTGGATTATTATATCTTGACTTCTAATAACTCTTTGCATATCAGACAAGTTTTGCACTTGATGTGCTGAAAAAGGATGCTGTGTCAGCTGCCATATTTGCTCCTGGATGGATCTATGAGACTAAGCAACCACCAAATTTTCAGACTGCTCAGAATGAGTAATTTAACTAGTCCCCTTGTTGCAGAATCACTATGTTGCTAGTTCCATTGATTAGTAAACTAGTCAATTCCTTAATACTGTTTTTTTTATAATTTTTTGTCCATTTTATGATGGCATCATCAAGCTTTGGAGATTCTTTTGACAGAAAAAAAAAAAATGCTTTTGGAAATTCCTGCACCTGTTAGTTTAGAGGCGTTATATTTCCAAATATGTTGGAGGTTATGATAACGGAACATGATTGCTTGCCTGATGCTCTCATCTTCCTGACTTAATCAAGTGTCCTTGACATAATCATTATAATTTTATCATCTTAAATGCCAACTTTTTGTGTCAGCCAAACCCTAGTGAGCTGACATGTATTAAAGTTTCTTTTAGTAATTTCAACTGAATTATGACGTGTTTTCATATACATTTTGCAGTTGGTGGGCCCGTGTGGAAAAATCATGGGGAATAACACAAAACTATCCTAAAGTTCTACCGTTTTATTCTAATTTTGATCAGGTTGTAACTATGTCCTTACGTCTAACTTTCTAAAACTATAGGGCCTTTGAAAGAGGCTAGCATGAATTTCTTTTAACAGATTTACCATTTCCCCTTACAAGAAAGGGAATGTCCTTAAGTCAGAAGCATGACCCTGGCTCATTTATCCTTTATATGGCTCTTATCTAAGTGCTATTTTTTCTGTATTATTGTTCAGGGTCATGGCTATCATTTTTCTGTTGATGGAGGGCATGTATCAGATGCTCCTTGGTGTAACATTTCGTCCCAAGGTTTGCAGGTATGTACCAGATAGACTCACAAATTATTCTTTGGTTATGATGTTATCTAATCATGTATCATTAAGTTGCAGTTAGGCGCTTTTTTTTTTTTTGTTTTTTTCCTTCTCCATCAAATGTTGATCATATTCAGAGTATTGAAAAAGTTTTAAGAGTTTCAAAAAAAAATTCAAAGTTCAATATTTAGTGTTCTGTGCAGTTGTCCCATTTGCTTTACGAAATACTATCTTTCAATGAATTTCTAAAGGTTCCAATAAGCATTTTCACATTTTTCCATGACAATAAATCTTCATTAGATCAAATCTAACTGTAACCATCAGACCTTATTGTCTTGTGTGAGTTCCAGCAATTCGAAGGGAATCCTTTTACACTTTTTGAGTGCTATTTTGCTCACCACAAAAAGGTGGTGATGAGCAAAATATTTCTCCTACTTTTTTCTCAATGGTACTATTTGAACGACTTCCTTGTTTTAGTTAGAAGAATATATGTTGACCGAAAATATAATTGAGAACAGAAAAATAACTTGAAGACTCCATAAAAAGTTCAAATTTAAGTCCTGTGCATGCAATTGAGAGATGTTACAGCTCTTGAAATTATGTTAATACGCTTTTCTTCTCATTAATGGGAAATGTTCTATGATATGCTTCTATGCAATGTGCGGTGCAATGTTGTCAAATCTTGTTAATGGTCAAGCATGCTAATTATTGTAATTGATGTTGGGCTTTGAATGTGGCAGCCGTTCCTTGAGTTTACTGGCGATTCAACTTCAGATGGTATTCAGGTCCGCATTGAGTAAGTTTAATTCTAATTCAGAGTCATCAAACCTATAGTGCATAAATTGTATAATACATTATATGTATTATTAATAAGACACTGAGTATTAATACTCTTCCTCATTCTAACATATATTGGCAAATTTTAGTTCCAAGGAAGCATCTTATAGTGGAGGAGGAAACATCACATTCAAAGGAAATCTCAAAGACACTTATTTCAATGCAAGGCTCTTTCAGGGAGAGCTTCTTTTGGCAGATTTACCTCTCCACCTCACATATTCTGTAAGCTATCTCTTTTTTGATGCATTGAAGTTGCAAACACTGTCCAAATCTAAGTAAGACTCAACCTGTGCCTGCCGTATACAATGTGATTTTTTTGACATATAGTGCAAGTGTTTACAATGTGATACTGATAGTAAATATCAAAATAGTAATATTTTCCAGTCTGTAGTTTTTCACTTACATCTTGTTAAACTATGAATATTCCAATTTATGCAGGTGAAATCAGAAAATAATTCTCTACTAGGCCTCTGTCTTAATTTCTCCTCTACCCTGAATGAAAGAAAGTCAGTACTTCTTGCGTCCTGGAAACTGAACCAGTTCACAAGCAAATATGGAGAAGTGATTAAACCACATCAACTTAAAAAGCCAGGAACTGCTTCTGGATGGGTCATACAGGAGAGCAGCATCACAATGAATGGATACAGACTAACAGAAATACATGCTGTGTGCTACAGGTCAGAGCCTGAATTTGATGAAAGGAGACTGAAATTGGAATCAGATGGCCAAGATAATTCAACAGAGTATTGTGCAGTGCTTGGTCATATTTCAATTAGCACTCCTGGTCAGAATTCAGATTTTCCCCCCTCTGATTCATGGTGTGTGGAAGGTCAACATATCAAATGGACTACAGGGTCTCAGGGTTCGAAGAACCTTAGTCTTCAGATCACTTGGAAATTGAAATATGGGAATGATTCTGCATTCCCAAATTATAATATTTATGTTGAGAAACTAGCAAAAGCAGTGATTTGCAATCCAGGTGCAAAACTAGCAGGGGTACACAAGTATCTTGGAGTGGCACGAGTGGAAGCTTTTTATGTTCATGACCTGGAAGTCCCTTCTGATACTTCTTACATCAAGTTTATTATTCAAGTTTGCGGTGTCGATGGAAGTAGCCAGGAACTAGATCATTCGCCGGTTTTTCTATTGGATACTGGAGTTTGGTAGCAAACAAATCCAAGTGTGAGTTAAACGTGCCAATTCTGGCTAGTGTTGTATCATGATAATAAAATGATGATAAAAATATCACAATCATTTATTCTTCACATTATAGAAAATGTGTTGTTCCTCAACATTACTGATTTGCTGAAGTCGAATATGGTAATAAAAGTGCTCTTACGTTGCATGATTGCATCTAGAAACACTTTTCACACTGATATGATGTGCTTTACGTTTTCCCTGTCCCTTAAAACGAGACAGCAAATTGGTGGATTATGATAGTCGCATCTAACAAGTAGATTCATTCTGTAAACACAAGTAAACTCGTTTTCACTTTTCACATGATAAAAATGCTTTGGCTAATACGTGGGAACCACACAAGTTAAAAGAGAACTATTTGATACTCTTGAGTCCTAATTACTTACTTTGTTTACCTCTGTTATGCATTCCAACCACATGCATCACCCTAGTTGCACCCACTGACATATCACTCCGAAAAAGTCTATTTAGTAATTACCTAGCTAGCTAGCTCTATAGTTATTGTTTACCTGCATTGGCATCGTGAAGTGTATATAAATCATGTTCTTCGTTATATCCAACCTTCTGTTCTGTCGAAGCAATATGAGCCTATTTTGGGTCAAACAGTTTATGTCCTCCACTTTCAAATCTCGGTCTCTATCAATAGAAAATTACTGAAGGAAATTGAAAACATAACTTTTCAAAGAGAAGTTGGGGTAGGTTGGTAAGGAACATGTAATTGGTTGTGCACTGAAATTTCTTTTTTATATATGTAAGAACTGAGAATCCATAAACAAAGATTTATGACTTTGCACGCCCTGAATAATTTTATCAAGTGAACAGTTGGTTCTGCTTTGATGGGTAAATTACCAAAGCTAGACTGCAAGAGTGTACTACTTCGGAGTTTGCATTATAATCTGGTGAGTGCAGAATGGACTCTTCTAGATGCTCTTATAAGAATAAATTCATATTAGGGCTAGGTCAATTTTACTGAAAAATCGGGAACCAACCCAAAACTAGTTTTATCCAAGTGAAAATTGAAACCTAACACCGAAATTGTAGTAAAAATTGAAACTGCGAGTGAAAATTAAAATTGATTACATAGTGCTGAAGCTGTTTTGGGTTGTGAGTGGATTAATGTTACTCAAAAATTAAATTTGTAGTTATAGGTGGATTAATGTTATCTAAAAATTAAATTTATGATTATGGGTGAGTTAATGTTATCTAAAAATTAAATTTGTGAGTTTTGATAGTTTTGATTAAATTAAAGTAAGCTATAAATAATTTATTAAATTTGAATGATTTTGATTAAATTAAAAATTTGTAGGTACTTTATTGGCTAAAAAATAAAAATATTAATAGTGCTGAAGCTGTTTTGGGTTGTGAGTGGATTGATGTTACTCAAAAATTAAATTTGTAGTTATGGGTGGATTAATGTTATCTAAAAATTAAATTTATGGTTATGGGTGAGTTGATGTTATCTAAAAATTAAATTTGTGAGTTTGGATGGTTTTGATTAAATTAAAGTAAGCTATAAATAATTTATTAAATTTGAATGATTTTGATTAAATTAAAAATCTGTAGGTACTTTATTGGCTAAAAAATAAAAATATTTGTCGGTAACTTAAAATTAAATCACTTAAGAAAAATTGAGCCGAGATTTCTTTGCTTATGCACCAAAAAAGACTAATTATCCATCCACATCGTGTTTGAAAATGCAATTAGGAGGGCGTTGTCAGTGGTTCCAAATGCAGCTGGAATAGAGTCTAGCACAGAATCATTTGAATGAACATGTGATTAACACCTATCAATCACTTTGGCATTTTTGGTATCCAAGTAAAGTGCCTCCAAAAGGGTTTTAATCAGAAAAAAGAAAGGAGAAGAAAGGAGAAAATTTAGATGGTATTTTAAAATATATCCTCCAATCAATTCAATTAACCTACTCTATTTTGGAAGTATTAACTACCTCGAGCCCTCAAAAGAGAAAATACAAGGCTCCACTATCTATTCTTGTCTCCATGAAGAGGCAAACATCGAGGTTGATAGATAGATATTAGGCAGATAGATACCTTTGTCTTGTCATGTAAATATATATATATATATAAATATATTTTATATAATATTAATTAATCTGCTGTTTTGTTATTGGTATTTGACTCTGCTAAACTTTTTGCTCTAATCCCACTTACTAGATGTTTCATGCACTAATTCTAAACCAAGATGGTCCAAGTTGTATTCTTCTTGCTCAAATCTGTGCAAGTTGTCTTTGACAAAATTATATATAAACTTCTCACAAGTGATACCACTGCATCAGGAACATCTAGTAAGTACTACATCATGCAAGAACATGTGAGCTTACACTCTCGCATTTGATGTCTGTCAATGCAAATAGCATAGTCATGGTGAACCTTATATCAATAATTTAGGGCCCATCATAAAAGAATAAGCAATTGAGAGACCCAATGAGTATTCATAGTCTACATAGACAGTTCATCAAACGTGAGATTAATACTCACAGCTGTGTCAATAAGTAACAGTAAACTTGCAAGATAATCATGAATATTGAACATCAACATTTAATTTCTAGTGATACATGCATTGAAACTACTGTCATTAGGTGAATGTAGTCGGATTATAATAATATAATTATGCTTTGCACCTTTCTTTATACATTGATCTACTTAAATTAAATTAATATATTTTTGCGGAAACAAGTAATCTACTATTAGACTTGCTGTTGAAAACATACTCATTCACACCAGTGATTACTTTATTTTTCTTATCTTAATCATATGTATGTTCATATATATATATGCATGTGTGTCAAGATTATGGATTGCTCTGAAATTAGTATGTCAAACATGAGTGCAGAAAGAAAAAAAGGAAAACCCAATTTTATTTTAATTATATAAGAATATTAATGCCCCAAATTAAAGCTTCATGGACCAGTTAAGCTGCAAAAGTGCTGCACAAAAAAAAAAAAAAANAAAAAAAAAAAAAAAAAAAAAAAAAAAAAAAAAAAAAAAAACATGAGAGGGAATTAGGGAAGGACGAAGAAAAGCCTTTAAGTTTGACTTAGGAAATTAATGCTTCCATATTAAACAAAGCTAAGGAGGAATCTTCAGTTGTTGCCTTTTGTTTTTTCCTTTACCCTTTTTAAATTATTTCTTTGATTCCACACATAATGTACTGAGATCAGCTGGACTTGGGCAAACATATTATATTAGAACTAACAAATTAATATTAACTTCCTGCACCACACCCCACGTGAACAAGGTAGAAGAACAAGTTTATCTGCAACAGGTGGCAGCATGCCAATTTTTTGCTTTTTTCACTTGTGCAGATTAGGCTGTAAATTACTAGTTTAATTATCAGCTAAGTCAGAAATGGAAGCAATTAGCAAAGCAGGAAGTGCTGAACAAGTTTAATATAATACACTGAAATTTGACGTTTACTGGCAGTGTTTCTCTTCCAAAGGCCTACTATGCAGAAAAAACATAATGGCATCTTTTGCCATGTGAGAAAACATAGAACTGAATGATCAATTAAATACTAGAATTTCCTTATATTCTGTGTCTTAGCACAACTTTTTGAATTTGTGGGTTTTGTAAAACATAGCAGAATATATGTAATTTGTCTTTCTTGCAACAGAATCGAGGTCCATGAAATTCTCAACTTTGGCTTATTAGGTAAGTGATCAAATTCAAAGACCTTCTTCACATAAACATTAAAGTGGCTGTGTGCAAGTGGACTAATTCAGCTGCAGATTGTTTATGCAATGGTATAGATGGTACCTGCATGAAGACTCATCACTATGAAAACTTGTAGATTAATGTAATTTTAATTTAGTGACAAGAATTTATGTCCCATATTGTTTAAAATGGCCACCGACCCTTTTGCATCTAACTGTTAATATATATCCATACAAGCAAAATTACTTCACTTCATCACATGCTGGAGTTGACCCTATCATTTTACCCCTGTTTTAAGTCACCCCTGATCTGTCTCATTCTCATCATAAAAATAGCAATGATATAAGAATTAACTGGGGTAATTAATTTAAAGTCTAAAACATGAAAGAAATTTTATTAAGAAACCATGTCATGTCCAAATATGCTCTCCCTCTTAAGAGAGTCATGGATTACATTACTAGAAACACCCCTGATCTGTCTCATTCTCATCATAAAAATATCAATGATATAAGAATTAACTGGGGTAATTAATTTAAAGTCTAAAACATGAAAGAAATTTTATTATGAAACCATGTCATGTCCAAATATGCTCTCCCTCTTAAGAGAGTCATGGATTACATTACTAGAAGAAGCAAAATTGAGGTACTGAGGGAAGTTGTTGTGGAGGAAATAAGGCTTGTCATGATCTGTGTTGTCCAACATCTGTGGGGTTGTTGGGACCATAGGCTCTTGCTGCATCTGAATGCAGAGGATCTCTGCTTGAGCCACTGCAAGTTGCATTTGTAGCTCAGAGACCTGGTTTTGCAGGTAAGATATGGCCCCAACACACCCATAGACTGGGTCTCTCATTCTTGCATTGGCTTCATACACCAAACTGCTCACTGCATCTGCTCTCTGATGAACTGGAAGCTCCTGCATCAACATAACAACAATAACAATATATGATATTACTAACCACTTAGCTCTAGAGCGCTCATATATATATATATATATATATATTTGCAAAGCCTCAAGAAAATAGAAGAAATGGGTTCGTTTCGAAAGCGGACCTGCAACATTTTGCTGACGTTGCTGGCACCGAAGACCTTGTGAACAATGGCAAACTTGTGGGGGTCCTCAGAGGGAAAGTAAGGGGCAAAAATGCAGTCCTTGGCGCATCTGCGTCTCAGCAACTTACAGGAAGCGCATGGTGAATTTCCATTTCCACCCATTTTTTGCTTTTGAAAAGCTTTTGACTTGGAGAGAAGAAAGAGGAGGAAAGAGTAGAGGAAGGTGTGTGACTGATGAAAACAACTTGGAGAAAATGAACAAAATGGAGGTCTGAGGTCTCTGTATTTATAATAGCCCAGAACGTGTGAGCCTTTAGTGTCCAATAGTCAATAGATCAAGCTCACACTCACTGTTTTAGAAAAGTAAATGACTTAGTATAATAATTAATTGGTTAAAAACTTAAAATATCTCAGATGAGAAAGTACTACGTGGGTATCAATATCACTGATCGAGTTCTGGTGTAGGATTGTTTAATTAGTACCAACCGTGCCACAACGTTATAGATCACCACCAAACCAATTTTCTACACACTGCAGCTTCCAATAGTCAGTAGCGGATTTATGAATTTAGTGTCTAATTTTAAACTCACTAATTAATACTTATCATTCCTATCTTCATATTCAAAATGATCTATAATAAAAAGTCATATACAAATAAGCCAATAAAGAGTTTTAATATTATAAATATCCGGTTTGATTAATATAACACCTCCATTAAGTTCATTCTAGAGGATATGAGGAATTTACTCTTACAAATCTTCATTTTTTAATTTTTAAATGTTTTATTGACTTATTTGTACTTTGCTATATAAGGATAAAATTGAAATATTAAAAGAACTGGGGGTCAAACTTTGATGTATATTAGTTGACCAAGAGGTTTTGCAAGATATTAAGTTCATAATAAAGGGTTTTGAATTAGTTTTATTAAAAATGAGGATTTTGAATTAATCAAGTTCAAAACAGAAGGGTTGTGAATAGTTTACATTATGAAATTTTTACGATAATTTGTTTTCTTGTTGAAAAATTAGTTGTTTTTTGAGGTATTTTGCAGATATATGTCTCCAACTTTCATGGTCAAATCAAAATCTAATGAGTCAAACATTTATAAAGGAGGAGAAAACTTTGAGTTTATAGAGTTTAATTACCACTTTTATTTTTTAGTGAATCCGATGTGTTATGAAATTATGATACATTTAATATTACTCATTGAGTCATTGCAATCATTGGATTGCTAAATAACTAACCTGAACCACTGATATTTCCAAAATTTTAAGTGTAAAGACCAATTTCACTTTGACCAAGAAAAAAAGTCCAAAACAATTTCTCTAGAATCACTATACCAACTGCTCCAACTTAAAAGTTATTAATAATAAAATTACAATTTCAAATCCTATAAAGAGATGAGTCCCCTCATGCATGTATATATTTTGTTGGGCCCCATCTGAATTTAGCCTTACTGACTCTTAAACCAACGGTTATAGTTGGCCGCCGCCGAATGTTGTAGGTTCAGCTTCACTATATCAAAGAAAAAGACTTGTATGGCTTCCACGTTCTTCTTCTTTTGACTCTCCTTTTTTCACATTTGTTTGTTTCTGCAGAGGACATATCTTGGTGTTGCAGTGTTTGCTTGTGTATATATGAACATCTCTTTGTGAGCTTAGGACTTATAAGAGGTCCAACTAGATAGGCTGCTAATACGAGGTGAAAACTTTGTGATCAACATTATATAATCCGTATAATATATATATTTTTTACTGAATAATCATTTTTGCTTTGTGAAACCCTAACATAGAGCAAGAGAAAAGAGACTTTGTGAATGTTATTTGTTAGATTAGACCCACAAACATTCACGTGAATGCACACAAACACACACCACATTCACTCTCTTCCTCTCTCAATATTAATTTATGACCCAAATCATTGGTTAGATCAACAAACGGTCCAAAAATGTATATGATATTAATTTAACCAATATTAATATTGTGTAAGTGAAAATTATATATTGGCAATAGCTAGTGCTACTGCTATATAAGCCGAAGATGGGGTCTCCGCTCGAGTGCATTATATATAGGGCCTACCCCAATTGTGTTTCTTGTTTTGATTTTTTATCAACTTGCAGCTGATGTATAGCTATTTTTTTATTCTCATTTTCTTGGCCAACTTGCAATATTGCAGAAGGATTTAGAATCATCGTTAAAGCTGCAGAATACCTTCGATCTTCATTTTAGACACTATTTTCTAAAATATCTTGCATTTGAATGACACAAAAGTCTCGATCAGCTGTGATTGCCTAGCTAGTGCGCATGCGAGTCAGATGAACGATGTATTTTTTTTTTTTTTAAGTGTATATATAGTATTTCATTAATAACATAATAGAGTTAGCTATTGTCCGACATCGATAAGGAACTACTTGGTTAAGATGTTTATAAGTCTTGAGTAATCCTCATCTCTAGATGATGTTTTTGGAGCTCGTGAACTTCTACATGATATTAAAGTAGGTTTAATCTTAAAATTTGCATTGAGTTATATTATTAATATTACATATCATAACATTAATCCTTCACCAACTTCAATCGCATTGAACATATATATATATATATATCACACACATATGTGACGCTTATCATTTTATATATGCTTCATTTTCTGAGGCAGGATCATGATGTGGTATGATAGGAACAAAAGTTTGTCTTATACATGAAAGGGATTAATTATCTGCCATCTTGTCCTATTTAGCCCTTTGAATAATATGTATACAACTCTCCCTTTTTAATTTGTGAATTATTGACCAAAAGAATGGGAAATTAAATTAGCACCTTACATATAATATAGGTGGATCATCCATACCCTGTTCTGCTTTTCAGAACTTGGACGGAAGAGACTGATCTCGTGATGAGATATCTATATAATCCACTCACAGAAATATTTTTGCATACACAAATAATTTGGAGATACTTGGACCATTAATTCAAGATCGACATGAGCCAATATTGCTTTTAAAAATTTGGAAGCAATATGAATGGATGAACCCGTGATCATCACTATCAGAATCTTAACACTGGTCAGTGACATATATTAGAGACATGATCCAACTATCAACCACAAATTTCAATCAAAAATATTTTTATTTTTATTTTTTCTATCTGCTAAAAAAAGCCGTGATATAGTCCTAAAAATAGTTAGTACGTAAATATATAATGTTCTTTTATAATATAGTTTTGCAAAAATAAGCATCTTATACTATTAGACTAAATTTTATTACATATTCAGTAAGAATCAATATATCTAATTATAATTCAGATTCATATATAATTTGATAACATAAATATTTTATATCTTAGCTAGCAAGATTACTTCATATACAATTACAATATCGTCAAGTTATCAACCAAAGTTTAATAATAGGAGAAAGAAAAAACAACTCAAACTTATCAAGAAATTAATGAGGCCCTGACATAAACTAAGCCACATGAATTTTTTTTTAAACCCAATTCGAGGGAGATTAACATTGAAATTAATTTATAGGCCTCGAAGTCTCTTGCGCGCATTAATAGCTCACACAATTCCATGCTTCTTTTCTTTCATGTTTCCAAAATAAAACACCTTTTCTTCCGTTGCATGTTGGTATGCTAGCCATGATATTGTTTAATTTTACATTTTTAATCACAACAACTACTAGTAGATCACGAGTGTGGTACATGCACTTATATAATTTCAACCTTATATGAAACAAGAGGGCAAAAAAAAAAAACAACTCATTAATATTTGTTTCAGAAACCTAGTTAGCTTAAACTAAGCTCCATAGTAAGAAGTAAGAACCTTGATGCTGTTTGGTTTCTGTGAGATCATTCAAATTTAATAATTCAATAAATTATACGAAAAAAACAGACATCTTCACCAACTTACAAGGAAGAACATGAGAGTATGAGAGCTCCAACGCAAAGCATTTAATGAGCATCGTGGTGATGCATGGTTTTCTATCAATTCCACAATCCTGTTAAGTTAACTGATTGAATCTGATTCTGATTCTCTTCTGTAAATGAGTGTTTTCTTTTTTTCTCCCCAACATTGGTAATCTAGCTGCTAAATATCTTCAATTCTTCTGAGGAAAGTTCCAATATTTCCACAAAAAAGGATTGGGCAAATTGAATTTGGGCTACAAGTGCTAGATTGCAGTAAGCTGGAGACCAAGGCGTTGGAGTCAAATGGGCCTACAACTACCAAAACAGGTTTCCATCGAGAGAATCAAGTAGAGCCATGCCCTTTGTACTAAGATAAACATGGCCCGATTTAACATCTATTTGATTTCAACTCAGAACGGTGACCAATCCACCTTAAGCCCATTAAAATGGGGAATCCCCGAATATCTAGCCTAACATTCAGGTATCAAGAAACAAGACAAAACCATCTCATTCAAGTGACGCGTCAACAGGTCCATAATCACATCTATTGCAGTAAATTGGAGGACAAGTGTCCTTTTGTAAAACGATTAATCACATGCCTGTATTCCATTATTTGAGTATTAAAAGTTATAATTAACTTCTGATGAAGGCTTTCTACACTTTTAATGTAATTTTAGATGCCATGGTTTGATTCTTTGCAAGCTCTCCCAAACTTGGATTTTGTTGTTGTTGACATTTTGTATATCATCTCCACCTCAAATGATTGATGGGTAGTTCTTCCTAAGTTAATTTTTAAAATTAAATCTTTGATGTTAATCTCCTTTCCATTAAAGAAAAACGAAACCCCAACTTGCTATGAGAAGTCAGACAGATTCCAGATAAAGATGAGTGTGACGAAGCACTCATTAAGAAAAGGAATATATTTGTCTTAGCCCAAAACTTTGGCCTTTAATGACATTTGGCCCTTTATAGTCCATTACTTTGAGTTCATACCAAAAAAATGAAGTCAATTATTTTGAGTAATCAATTACCACTAATTATTTACAGCATTTCCGGTATTTTTTCTATATTTTCCTCCAATTTGAGGGTAACTTTGGAGAAAAAAAATAATATTTGGGGAAGGACACTTTAATGCTAAAGTTGAAAATTTTCCTAATTTTTTTTTTGTTAGGTTTTTTGTCTAAAATTTGATGGTTTGAGGTTTGAATATAGTTTGGGGAGTCTCACCATTCAACTTGATTTGAAAATTTTTTTTTTAAAGGAAATCTCAAATTTGAGAAGGTTTTAGGAAATGGTTAGAATGCTCTAAGGATAACATAAAATTTGGCTTAATAGTTTGAATGCGAAATCGTGATTAACCATATCTGTTAATAACTGATTGATTACCTGACTATTTTTCAAAGTACTTTGTGAGATGTAAATTATCTTTATATTTTTGTAATTTGTAATTTGTAATATGTTTATTAATACCTTTTTAGTTTTAATAATCTTTCCAAAAGAAGCTGATTTTTTCATTTTTATTTTAGTAGACAATTAAAACTGATTGGCAACAGAAGATAACGGAGAATCCAAATTCTTAATTTACAAGATGTTCATTCATACCACGAATACAATTACATGGTTTACACTTATAAAACTTGTTCACCAAAAAAATTCTTATTCATTAGACTTGGGAAAAAAAATATGAGCCTATTTTGTGCCCCATCTATTTCCAACATTCTCAACTAAGAATTAAATTGGATCAATGCATTTAGTGAGCTCATTAGGCGCCATTTGGTTTGCGGATTTGATGCTTGGGAATAGGATAACATTAAGTTCTATAGTAAGTACAATCTTTAAAACATAATTCATGCTTTATTGAAAAGCGATGCTCTAAAAAGGAAAATTGAACCCTCCGATAAACTTGGGTTTCATTTTCATTTCCAATAGGAAAATGTAAATATAAATTTTGAATATCAAAATTTCCCTATTAACAATTAAAAATATAAATTATAACATAATTGCAAAACGAAACAATTTGTATTTTATTCATTTTTCTATAAAATGTGTAAAAATTAGTATTATTATTTTGGCCCGGTTAGAAATTACTTTTTAAAAAACGTTATTTCATGAACCAAAGAAGACCTTATTTTAATCCAATAAAAGGAGGTGATTTCTTCCTTAAAAAAAGGTAAGAGATTAGGTAAGAGCATCTTCAAAATAATTTTTCATTTTCTTGAAGGGTGATAATATTTTTTGAACTCTAAAAGACTTTTCAAAATGAATTTTTAATCTATATTTCAATTTTTCTTTCTTTAAATTTAAGATTATCTCTCATCTCTTTAAATATTAATGACAATAAATTTTATTTATAATCTATAAAATCTTCATTCTTCCTCCCATAAATTATAATAAATTTTAAATTAAATAAATTAAACCTGCTTTTATTAATAACCTTTATCGGTTTATCCAATAGAAAGAAATATCCTTGTTGAAAAAATGTGAGGATTCTGCTAAGAATTTAATTTCCCAATTAATGAAGAACCCAAAAGGGAAAATAAGATTCTCACACTTTCTGCCTCCTCTCGGCCACATTAAAGCAAGTAAAAAGAGACTAATTTCCAAATCATTTAACGCATGGACCAAAATTCCAGATATTTCTTTGGGATTCCACAGGACAAACACCTAAGCCACGAGGTCGCCACGCGCCCATCCCCACCACTCAATCTGGACCGTCCAGGTGTTTCAAATCCAATGGTTCACAAAATCCTTTGCCACCCATATAGCAGTCCATCTCTGCACATCTTTCTCCTCATCTTCACACTACACACACTCACTGCTCTCTCAAATCCCTCAATTCACTGTTCTTCAACCGCTGAACTCTCTCTCTCTCTCTCTCTCTCTCTCTCTCTATCACTTTCTCTCAGAATCTCTGTGTTTTTGTTTCTGTTTCTGAAACCATGCTTCTCAAAGCTTCTTCAGCCTCCTCTCACTTGGTCACTCGCGGAGAGAACTTGGGGAGTCCCCTGTTTTCCTCTGCCCCATCGTCACAGTCGACGGCGTCGTATGCGTTTTCACCTCTGAAATCGTTCACGTCCCTGTCTTCGATTCTTCGGTTCTCTCCGGTGACGAGAAATGAAGGTGGGGTTGTGGTCTGTGCGTCAAAGAATGCGAACAATCGACCGCTTACCGGTGTGGTTTTCGAGCCCTTTGAAGAGGTGAAGAAGGAGCTCGATCTCGTCCCTACTCTCCCACAAGTCTCTCTCGCTCGCCAGAAGTTCTCTGACGAAAGTGAGGCCGCCGTTAACGAACAGATCAAGTGGGTTTTGTTTTCTTTTCTCTTAGAAAGTTATGTATTTGTGAAACAAAAATTCTTTTGTAGTTTTTGAGGACTAATTTTGGTGTTTAAATCTTAAAAGTTCAATCTTTAAGCAATATCTGATTGTGTGTCAAAGCATTCATCTTTCCTGTGATAGATTGTGTCTTTCATTGTTTAATCTTTGTGTGCTTGAATGTGTTTTTGGGTATGTTTGTAAATCTTTTGCAATTGGGCCTCGGTATTTTCTGATAGAAATTGGGTTATGTTTGTTTATATGCTCTGGTTTCTAACGATTTATTTGTTTCTTTGGTGGAATTTTAGTGTGGAATACAACGTCTCGTATGTGTACCATGCCATGTACGCCTACTTCGACAGGGACAATGTCGCACTCAAGGGTCTTGCAAAGTAATTTCTTGGAAATCTTTAAACTATTTTTTAGCATTATTTTACAATGATTTGGCTATTTACGGTTCTGTTCTGTACAGGTTTTTCAAGGAATCAAGTGAGGAAGAGAGGGGTCATGCTGAGAAGTTAATGGAGTACCAGGTGTTTGGCTTATTTCTTATATAGTATATAATGCTTTTATGTGTTTTTGGGTACACTGTAGGCTTTAAATTCAGTTTATCGTTTATCGAATTGAATTCCTTATATATTTCTTTTTTTGGGTAACTCTCAGAATAAACGCGGTGGAAGAGTGAAATTGCAATCTATACTGATGCCCCTCTCTGAGTTCGATCACCCAGAGAAAGGAGATGCTTTATATGGTTAGTTTTGTTGGCCCTTGATTGTGTATTTTTGATAAGAGCTATACTCTTTTGACAATAATATTTTGCCCCTTACCCCAATTATCATTTACTCAATTGGGATTTACATGAATTTTTTCTTGAGTGATGTGCTTGTATGAAATAGTGTTTAGTTATTCACAGCACAGTTTATTTGAGGTTTCAAGAAATTTTGATACCTGATATTGAATGTGAAATGTGTCATTAAATATGTGCTGGAATATAGATAAAGATAAATTAATCATCGGAATATTCAAGGACTGCAACATATTATGTATAATTGTGATTAATGAGCTCAAACTCTTCCTATTTTTTGATTAGCAATGGAGCTTGCATTGTCTTTGGAGAAACTGACAAATGAAAAGCTGCTCAACCTACACCATGTAAGGATCTATTCTTATCCCATGCTGTTTTCTTAGCTTGAGATGATGATAGTTTAGCTGAATATACGTGGTAAATTTGATGTTAATCCACCAATAACATCATTTGATTTGTGGCAAGAATTAACACATGCCACTATGTTTGAAGATTCAAACCTATGAGGCGATGGTATATTCTAATACATGCTTTTATGTGACTTAACAGGTTGCTGAGCGGAACAAAGATGTGCAGTTGTCAGATTTCGTCGAAAGCGAGTTTCTGTATGAGCAGGTGATTCTGGATGCCCTTCTTTGTTTATCCTAAGAGGGAAAGGGTTCTACAGGGCTATATGTAGAATGATTTTGATTTCTCGTATTTTTATCTTTGCAGGTGGAAGCCATCAAGAAAATCTCAGAATATGTTGCTCAACTAAGGAGAGTGGGCAAAGGACATGGTAGGAACCCACAATTTATTATTCCCATTGTTATCTTATGTAAGTCTTAAAAATGACCTTTTCCTGTTTTCTAAAACTGTTTGCTTTGCTTGGCATTTCAGGGGTTTGGCACTTTGATCAGATGCTGCTCCATGATGAGGTTGATGCAGTTGCTGCTTGATTCATCGCCTTTCTTTCAGATGTGACCAGTTGGAAGGTGGTTGGATGCTGTGTGCTGTTCTGATGGTTCTTGTTTAGAGTTTTTTATTGTGTTGTTAGAACCTTCTGTTAGTTTTATAGATGAGGGTAGTGCATGGACAAATCTTAGTCAAGTTAGTTAAACGTTGCATATGTACTTGCCCATCTATTAAATATATCAGACCTATTTGCTTCTACTTATTTTCCATTGTTTGCATATGTTTTCAAAAGAAAAAGATAAGTTGAAAAAAGGCTAGCCCACTGGAATATTTGTGACCCTTAAATGGGACTCGAGGAGGTTGGAAACGTTTTATTAGTCTATACTCCATGGGTGTTGTGCTCTTCATTCCGTGGACCATTAGTAAATTTGTGCCTACATAGTGGTGCTCCAAGTACACGAACCACAATGAACACTTTTATTAAAAGTGCCAAGTCTTGGTCAATTTTATTTATTATCAACTTAAAACATTAAAATTGCCCAGTCCTACCTGTTTACTCTCAAGAATGGATTTGGTAACAATTGGACCCAACACTTTATTTAACAAGTTTTAAATGCTATATTACTAAAAAATGGGGCAAATGAAAGGGTTATAGAATTTGCTTTCCTCCTACACTCATAAATTCATAAGGTATAGTAAGAAAACAGCATCATTTAACTCTAAAATAACAAAAACATTGAGGTCCACAATCTAGGAAATACAAGTACCGAACAAAACAAGCAAGAAAATTTTGAGGAACTTCAGAACTAATGGTTCCAAGCCCAACAGTCGAATCAGTAACGCATGACTACATCAAAATTTGAAGCCTGTTCATAATTGCCTATGCAGTGGATGGTTGTTGCGCTGCTTGCCTCTTTCTGGCCTCTTCAATGATGGACAGCTTAATACCTTTTCCCTTAGGCAGAGTTACCCATGGCTTCGTCCCCTTGCCAATGGTGAACACATTGCCCAGTCGAGTAGCAAATTCACGGCCAGTGGCATCTTGAACATGGATTGTCTCAAAACTGCCCTTGTTTTTCTCCCTGTTCTTGATCACTCCAACACGCCCCCTATTCCTTCCACCTGTAACCATAACCACATTCCCAACATCAAACTTAATGAAGTCAGTGATCTTGTTGCTCTCTAGGTCAAGCTTGATAGTATCGTTGGCCTTGATGAGAGGGTCAGGGTACCGGATGGTTCGCCCATCATAGGTGTTGAGGTATGGGATACCCTTTTGCCCAAACTGCACAGACCGGACTTTGCACAGTTTAAACTGGAAAAAAAAAAACCCATTCTCAAGACATCAGAATAAAGCAACATATATTTATTAATTCACAGGATGAAAAGAAAAATAACTAAAAAATATCCAGAGAACTAAATGAATAACCTTTGCTTCTTCATCCCTGATTGAGTGGAGACGGAACCGACCCTTGGTGTCATAAAGGAGACGGAAATTCTCATTTGTTTTGGGGATTGATATAACATCTGAAAAGCAAAAGGACAATAAAAGAAAACTATCACATTTCTATTAAGTGAGAACCCAAAGCATCACAAATCAGAATCTATGGACATGAAATGAAGGGACATAACTATCAGTACCAATGTGATTTACAAACTGAACGAATTGCACCTCAAGCAATTGAGTACAGTTATATGGCAAAATGAGTGTAGCCAATACATAATGGTGGTAGCATCATTCTATCTTTTTGAGACTAACTACCCAATAATCTAATGTTCATTTCACAACAACTACAAACTGGTAAAATATAGGTGCCATAAAGAGGAGAAAACATACACAATCCTCTTACAACAATCTGTCTTGGAAAAATTTTTCTCATACAAATACAACAAATCATATTGTTTTTTAAACAGAATAAGGCAGAAAGAAGAAAAGCAATGATTTCAGTTAGAAGATTGGATGAGCATACCCATGAAACCTGAAGGATATGTTTTGTCAGTCCTAACCTTCCCATCCACCACAACATGTCGTTGCATCAAAATTGAAATGACCTCACGGTAAGTGAGAGCATACTTCAATCGGTTTCTTAAGATGATGATCAACGGCAGGCATTCCCTGGACTTGTGGGGTCCAGATGAAGGCTTAGGAGCCTAAAAAAAAAAGTTCCAAGGAATGAAATGAGCCATTAGAGATGTATATATGACAAATAAGGATGGTGTGAAAGCATCATCATAAAAAGGAAAGCAAATCTTAGGTTTTCCACTTACAAATGCACCGCCAAGTTTGTCAAGCATCCAATGCTTTGGAGCATTGAGCCTCTTCAAATGCTTCTTCAACCCTCTAGCCTGCAACAGCCACAAGCACAAGTCAACAACCAAAATGATACCATTTGTAAATGAGAACATAAGTCAGCTCGTGAAACACTTTTTATTTTTGTTTTTTGTTTTTCATACAAAATTGCCAATCACAATTGAATATTCAATTTACAACAGCTTTCTGCAAAGCTCATTTAATGTAATCATATTCATCGTGATGAACTAAGTTTTGATTTTTTTACTGAACTTGGCAACTCGCTCTCGTCAGTCCAGGTGTGACGATATGATCATATCAATAGATCATGTGATTACTTAATGTAATCACATTGAAAAATTCTAAGCATATGCCAAATCAAAACAGGAATCAACGCTAAAACAAACAAAATCAACACCGAACAGCGCAACCGAAATAAAAGTTTATTTCAGTTGCTCAGGCAATATTGAAAATCATGAAACGAAACAAACTTTTGTGGCACTCTGTCCGTTAATCAATGTCCTAAGCTTCCAAATGAACCCAGCATATAAATCTAGATTTGGGTGTTACATGTCATGCTCATTAATATGAAAAAAAAAAAAAAAAAAAAAAAAAAAAAAAAAAAAAATCAGAGAAAGCATTCTGTAACAAAGTTTAAAACAGAAGAAAGAAGAACGAGAAAATAAAAATGAGTAACATATAAAAAATAAAAAAAAGTTATAG
Organism: Purshia tridentata; assembly: GCA_003254885.1. Lineage (NCBI taxonomy): Eukaryota > Viridiplantae > Streptophyta > Magnoliopsida > Rosales > Rosaceae > Purshia > Purshia tridentata. The sequence goes on from QANT01007856.1 coordinate 24,372, forward strand.
GGGAGTAAGTACCATTTTGCGATTGTGAGCTTGACCTCCGGTGGAGTATCTGAGCTTGTGCAGCAATGGAGCACACTCTCACCAGAGAGAGTGAGAGAGATCACTGACCCCCAAAACCCTACACAATTGAATATCTAGGTGGCAATGACCGTATGACCTCGTGGGTGGGCTTTTTGGAGATCCAAATGCTATTTGGGCCATAATTCGCGGCCTGATCTGCTACGGGCCACAAAGCCGTGGTCCATCAGATCGCGCCACCGCGCGCGCAGCAGTTGTGCCACGTGACGTTCACAATAGAGGGTGAGTTGCGTCACTTTGATGATTAAAAAAGAAGGAAACTTTTCTCTCCCTATTTAACAGAAAATTGAACGTTTTGCCTTCGCTATTCGGTTCATTTCTTTCGTGGAGTTCACAACACAGAGAGAGAGAGAGAGAGAGAGAATGGAGCGCGCTATGGCGGTGGCTCTGCTGATACTGTTATCGGTACTCGTCCATTCAAACGCTGAAGAAGAAGCTTTCGATGTTCGCCGACACCTTTCTACCGTGTCCAGGTTTCTCTTTCACAAAATCAAATCTTTGCGTTAATTTTCACTATGGATGTGCTCACATTTTTATTTTTTTCTTAATCTTATTCTACGAATTAAATTTAAGAATTAACTTTTCCGAAAAATAGAAATGCGAGTCCATGATTATGAGGCATAGGGCATATAAATGGGTTCTTGTATGCAGATACGGTGTCGTTAAAGACATTGCGGCCAATTCATTCGTACCGTCTGAGATTCCAGATGGATGTACTCCTATTCACTTAAACCTTGTGGTAAATTTCTTTTTCTCATATTTTCTTTGCCTCTTCCAAATCTGCCATTTGTGTTTCAACTGCTTGTTTGTCCAATTCTAAATAAGCATCAGATAAAGAGATATTATTAGAGTCTAATGTAAAAAATAACGTTAATTTGAGGATTGAAACTTGTGTTATCAGGCAAGGCATGGAACTCGTTCTCCTACCAAAAAACGGATGCGGGAGTTGGACAACCTGGCAGCTCGTCTGGAGGTATTACTGAGAGGAGCAGAAGAACAGAACCTGTCTTTGCAAAAGCTTCCTTCTTGGTTACAGGGTTGGACCTCTCCTTGGAAAGGAAAGCTGAAGGGTGGAGAATTGATTAGCAAAGGAGAGGGTGAACTCTATGATCTTGGAATCAGAGTTAGAGAAAGATTCCCAAATCTGTTCATTGAGGATTACCATCCTGATGTTTATACAATTAAGGCCACACAGGTAAATTGTGTTCTAAGTTTGATTTTTCACTTTTTATTTTATAAAAACATTCAACAATTCCTTTCATGTATGTTATAAGTTATCGCCATGTTGGTGGCGACTTTCAATATGGCATAACAGTCTTCTATTAGCTTGGCAATTTGCTATTGAAATGTTTGGACTAACTCTTATTTTCCATTGGTTTAGGCTTTAAGTTGATTGAAGTTAATTTTATCTCCCTGGCTGTGAATCTGTGCCTTTAGATGTTTTCCAGATCTTTAAGAACCTATCAATTTATGCATTGTTTTCTTATTTGATGTGTGGTAGGTCCCTCGGGCGTCTGCCAGTGCTGTGGCATTTGGCATGGGATTGTTTAGTGGGAAAGGAAGTCTTGGACCAGGGCATCATCGAGCTTTTGCAGTAAGCAGTGAAAACCGTGCAAGTGATATACTGCTGAGGTTTTATGATTGTTGCGATAACTACAAGGTAATTCTATGGTATCGATTTCCATTGATTTTCAAAACACATGCAAACACAGACTGATTATGCGACTTGCTTGTTTGGTGGGATTGGGTGGAAGAGGACTGGGTTTCCCATAACCCCATTTCTAATGGTATATCTGCAATTCAGTGCTTTATTTGTCGGTTGATGGATTGGAGACTTATGTATGCAGGACTTTAGGAGAAGTCAAGAGCCTGCTGTTAATAAGCTTAAGGAACCTGTCTTTGATGAAATTACTTCTGCATTAACCAAGCGCTACAAGTTGAATTTTACAAGCCAGGATACATCTTCTCTCTGGTTTCTTTGCAAACAGGTGATTGCTTTCTTTAGGTTTTCATACACAAAGACATTTTGTTTCTCTCATGCATTGAGACTTAAGTGCAATTGATATTATGGTCATCTGTTTTGGCAGGAAGCATCCTTGTTGGACATAACTGATCAAGCTTGTGCACTTTTCATCCCCTCTGAGGTACATTGGATATTTTATTATCAATAGATATGCTAAGTTATTTTATAATGTTTTTTTTGCCTATTCACATGGAAAAGTCTCCTGTGTTTAGGTTGCTTTGCTGGAGTGGACAGATGATTTGGAGGCCTTTATATTAAAGGGTTATGGTAAAGCATTAAACTATAGAATGGGAGTGCCCTTAATCCAAGATGTTGTGCAATCCATGGAGCAGGCTATTAAGGCTGAAGAAGGTACATATATGAACTTGATAAAAAGGATTATTCATGAAATTTATTTTTTTTCTTTTTTAAACCCTTGTCTTGGGTGACCTAGTACTGACCAATAAGCAATGAGTGGACAGGCCTAATATTTTATTTACTAAAATGCAGTCTTAGAATGCCCAATGTGGGATTTATATTTGCAAAATGATATTTCATAATTCGTACTGTGTTTAGTTTCTTTCATAAAAAGAGAGAAAAAGAACATTATTGTACAGTTTTACTTTGAAACTATAAAATCCTATTGGTAAGCCATCGACCTTGTATATGACTTCCGGGATTTTGACTCTCTCTCTCTCTCTCCCACTCTTTCCTTTTGTAGAAAAACATGTTCCTGGCAGTTATGAAAAGGCAAGGTTAAGATTCGCACATGCAGAAACTGTGGTTCCATTTTCGTGCTTGCTTGGACTTTTTCTTGAAGGATCTGGTGAGTGATTCGATCAGTAAATGCTTAATTTGGGTGTATGCATGTGTAGGGATCAAATATATGGCTTCTGCTATGTGGTTTTCTCTTAGTAGGCTTTATCTTATGTATATTTCAGAATTTCAGCAAATACAGAGAGAACAGCCCTTGCAACTCCCTCCAAAGCCTCCCCAGAAGAGAAATTGGAGGGGCAGCACTGTGGCACCTTTTGGTGGGAATAACGTGCTGGTTCTCTACAGCTGTCCAGCTAACTCTTCAAGCAAGTACTTTGTGCAAGTGCTGCACAATGAACATCCCATTCCAATGCCAGTAAGCCCCCGTTGTTTATATGTTTTTGTACTTCCAGTTATGATTTTCTAACATTGGTTTCACTTTTTAACTGCAAAGATGTCATGTGGAACACAATATAGTTGTAAACCAAATCTGATAACAAATTGCATTTTAATGTTGAACAGTGGTGAGCTGATTGAGGAACAGTTATGATGTATACCACTGTAATTTTTCGTCATATTGAATTTTAAGATAATAATGTTTTGTGTTTTGGTATATAGGGTTGTGATGGTTCTGATTTCTGTCCACTTGATGTTTTTAAGGTACTGTACTTATCCTACTTCTGCACTTATAGATATATTCGCTTAGCTCAGGCTAATTTTACCATTTGTGTTTTTCAGGAGAGAATAGTTGCTCCTCATTTGAAGCATGACTATAATACAGTATGCAGTGTAAAATCAGAACAGCAGGAGCAGAAGCCTCCTATCAGTAAGTTATCTCTACTGTTCCGTTGGCTTTTCTCACCGGGGAACAGTGATAAACAGTCCTTCGATGAGTTGTAATTTGTTCTGCAAGTGAGGAACAAATAGTTCTTGCCCGTCTGTTCCTTGCTGGAACTGTCTTCAGTGGTTTTCATTCATCGCCGGCACTTTCTTCTAGGAGGCCTCTATTTTGGATTGAAACAAGTGCTAATACAGAAACTACTCGTCTTTTGTCCTGGTACAGAGGTTTTTGAAGTTTGAAGTAACTCAGGCTGGCGATAGAGTCGTGAATTTTGTATCATTGTCATCTTGTATTTTCACTCTCAACAGAGCTTTACTGCCGTGCGGGGCCAATGTGTTATTCGAGAGATGGCATGGATATTCATTAGTTCCACAATAGGCATTTTTTTCTTACAGAAAGTATGATGATGGGATCAATCAATTTGATTGGCCTTAAATCACTTCTGATTGCTACTAACAAAGGAGACATTTCTACTATTTATGGTGAAACATGAAGTGTAGACGAAGACTTTGTTACATTTCTGATTAAGTATGAACCACGTATTCCGGACTAAGTAATAATCTTTAGTCTTTTTTAACCGAATTAAGCTACATAGCCTGCATGCGTCTCCCTTTGTAATCTGGAGGATAGATTTTTGTAAAAATTACAACACATCTAATCTCTCAACCCACGTTTGAATGTGAAGCTGGAGCAAAGATTAAAGATGGATTTGACATTATGTTAAAGCTAAATAAGAGAATACAACACGATATTGAGGCCCAAAAAAGAGTAGTACACAATGCGTAGTTTATGCAGGGTCTTACTAACTACATGCTGTCTTTGGAACTATGAAATGAAAATAAACGGCATCCCACCCTATTGAGTTTTCTACAATGGCACGTCGTTTGCATCCTGTTTGCCATCCATTTTGACTCGTCATGTTTACATAACGTATGGTTTGCATATACCAATTCATCTGTAACATACTACAGAAAAAAACAAGAGCAGAGTCAATTTCTCGTCTAGGTCTTTATGGTCACTTGCTATAAGCATGAGCATGTTATCTTGTATATTTCTGAGTTGAACTTTAAAACATACGAGGCACTCAAGGCTTCATGTATTGGAATGGTGGAGGAATCATCTTTCTTCTTTGGAAACCTGCGAGAGATTTGCTTTTAACAGGAGCAGAAGCTGCTATATATAAAGAAGCAACTTGTTCAAGTCTGGTATGCATGCTAGTATCAACCAGAGCTTGAAGTGCTAGAACGAGATCGACCATAGATAAGAAAGAAAACCTCCTATTGTTAAGCACCAAGGATAAGCTCATGGTGCCTACCTTCAACGTCTCGTAGTTCAAGTTCTCGTCGCTCTTGAACCATTGCACAACAGCAGCACATGAGGTGGGTAAGGAAGTCGTCGCAAAAACTTCCCTACAAGTAAGTTTGGTTAGTATGCATGATAGCAAGCCAATACTAGTAAAATAGAATGAATTACGAAGTGTAATGTTCTCTTGGCAGACTTTGAGTTGAGTTTGAACCACATCGAATACCTGTATGTTAAAAAGTTCCCGCAATTTCTTTCTCACACAGCAAGTGTAACAGCAACAGGCACCAAAGACAGAGCATCCCACTAGGTTACTCGCTGCTTGTTCACGAGCTGCATGCAAGTTCAAATGAAAATAGCAATGAAAACCATATGGAAATTACCATCTGGCTGTTTTTTTTCACAACTATCATGTTGAAATGTGAACTCACATATATTTCCTTTTGACACCACACTAGCTATCCACGAAAATATGCCACAGGGATAGATGCAGGTCTTTAGGCCTGTTAAATAAACATGGCAATTTACCCAGTGAAAAAAAAAAATCACATTGACAAAATTGGTTGCACATATAAATTATGTACAATTATTAACAAGATTATCAACACCATCAGATGCATATAGCAAGAATATAAATGGGTCTAAGAAACTCACTTAGACAAGGCTCACTGCAACATCCGAAAAGATCAGCCTGCCACTCAGACTGACCTTCATTCTCAGGCATTAATCCAAGGTCTCCGTAGCTGCATTTGGCATTGGTTATGAACCTATGCCACAAATGCTTTAGTAAAAGCCGATGTCGAGTTAAACACGACTAATGCTACATGTATCACATTGACGGATTACATTGTTATTTACATTTCTTAAACACTTACCCTGATGCTACAAATGTTGGTTCATTGACAAGAAGCTTCTCAACTTTCTTTCCCGGATACACATTGACCACATTATCTGCTAAATCCATAAGATGTTCAATCACTCGGCATTGATTCGGGTCGTTATTCGCTCTTGCTCGCTGCAATTCAACGTTCAGCTTCTCTTTCTCCTCTTGGAGTGCCTCATGGAAAGCCAAGTGAGGGTACTTGCGAGACAGTGAGTTCTCCAATATATCTGCATCTCTCTTAGTTCGATCAGGTTTCAACACCACATTCTGGGCCTCTATGTCCTCCTCATCCACTGTATACACTCTTTGATCCTCTTCAATGGCCTGCAAGCCTTCCTTCAAATCCTAGTTCATTGTTACGTACAACACCAATTAATTAGTTAATAACATGTTAACTCCCTTATCAAATAATATAACATGTTATGTTATGTTGCCAGACTCTTAAAGAAAGCAAGGAATTAGAACTAAGAAAAAGTTTGGCAAACATGGTCTTAATATGACATGCATACATACCTGCAGCCGAAACTCATGGAGCAGTGAAATGAAGGGTAGGAGGCGAAGACAGCGGTCAATCTCAGCCTGGACTTGGCGGAACTGATACACTACGCTCCACCCCATGGTAAGCATGTAGAGGCAACTATTGTCTCTGCAGCTCTCCACTAGCTGAAGCGCTCTCTTCAGAGCCTCCTCCAGACCATCCAACGGCTCTTTTGCACCTGGGAGGTTCATCAGGTCCGTCGATTTCAGCTTCTCCAGCAAGTTTCCTATCAGCCTCACGTGCTCCGCCAGCTGCTCGCAGCTGTTGCGGTACGTTCTGGCATTTCCAGCAGAGGATATGATCATGTTTGTGAGACTCAGAGCAGAGCTCGCCATTTTGGAAGCCTGGAAGGGTCTAAAAGTGAAACTGATGACAAGAAATCAAGGACTAGTGGAATTGAAGTGAATTAATGTTTTGCTTTTATTCCTTTCTTTTGGTATATATATACAATGATCAATGGTGTTACTTTGTTTGCTTTGTTGTTTTATTTTTGTGAGTGCTTTATCAGTCAGCTTCATCTTTTTCTTTCTTGGTTTTGCTTTGGTAGGAAGGAAAATGGTCCGAAGCTGTTGTCATGAGAAATTGAGAATAGTGTGCTAGTTCTTCTGTTATATACTAGAACTAGAAACCCCAAAGTCGGATGATTCTATTGTTAACTTAAGACAATGAAAGCACTATTGATATAAAATATTTTAGCTTCTTGGTCCGCGAGCCGTCGATATGTCCGAGTGGTTAAGGAGACAGACTCGAAATCTGTTGGGCTATGCCTGCGCAGGTTCGAATCCTGCTGTCGACGCCTGTATATTTTTTATATTAATTTTTAAAAATGGGCCTTTGGCCGTGATGGGCCTACCCTACTCGTGCAGCCTACGAAAGAAAAATAAATAAATACAAATAAAAAAATCCAGGAACCGCCGTTTCCGGTAGTAACTTGATTTTCTGAAGTAACGCTCTATCAAGCTCTCACACTCTCTGCTCAAAACCCTAACCCTCTATTTTCCACCGCGCCAAACACTCAATGGCATCCCACACGCCGAACCTGGAGTGCCGCATGTACGAATCCCGGTACCCGGAGGTGGACATGGCAGTGATGATCCAGGTGAAGAACATCGCCGACATGGGCGCCTACGTGTCCCTCCTCGAGTACAACAACATCGAGGGCATGATTCTCTTCTCGGAGCTCTCCCGCCGTCGGATTCGGAGTGTCAGCAGCCTCATCAAGGTGGGCCGCATCGAGCCCGTCATGGTCCTCAGGGTCGACAAGGAGAAGGGCTACATCGATTTGAGCAAGCGGAGGGTCTCTGAGGAGGACATTCAAGCCTGCGAGGAGAGGTACAATAAGAGCAAGCTCGTCCACTCCATCATGCGCCACGTGGCCGAGACTTTGAGCATCGATTTGGAGGTATTTCGATTGTTTGCCACTTTGGTTTATGTTAATTTTTCGGAACGTTCAATTCTGTTTGTTTTCTGCTTTTTGGGTTCTCAAATTGGCATACTCTTTAGGCACTGATGTGTGGCTGTGATACAATGTGTCGTTTTGCTGATTTATCAAGCTCCATATATTGTTTAAGTAGATTTGGTTTTAGCTGTTTGTTTATTCCAGAAGCACTAGCTGTATTTGTTCTTATTAATTTCTGTTCTACGTTCTAAGAGGTCCCGGACAAATTACCATAGTATGGTTACACACATAGTATGCGCTGTGGTTGTTCTTTGTACAGAATTATGGTTGTTACTTTGAAATAGCTTCCAATGATGGGTGATATAAACACATGGACAGTAGTGTGTGCGTGCATGTGTGTGTGTGTGTGAGAGAGAGCGAAACCCAATGCTGATTTGCTTTAAGAAAGAGTTAATAGGATTTTGTTTAATGATAGAAGCATCTTATTTGTTTAGATTTATATTTGGTTGCAAATTCCTTTAGCTCAATAGGGCATGCTCAATCAAATTATTGATCGAGTGTAGTGCTTAGTTTGTTTTTGTCCATCTTTCCGTAGGCTATTACTAACTGGCTTTACTTGTTACAGGAGTTGTATGTCAATATTGGCTGGCCATTATACCGGAAGTATGGTCATGCTTTTGAGGTGAGAATGTTCACCATCTTTCAGGAGTATTTTTGTGTTCTTGATTTGCAGTAGTGAACATGGATTATTCTTTGTGCAGGCTTTCAAAGTTGTTGTGACTGATCCTGACTCAGTTCTTAGTGCCCTCACACGTGAGGTCAAAGAGGCTGGCCCTGATGGACAGGAGGTAATTCCTGTTTTTGTGAGGTTTATACTGTTTATTTTCCTGTTTATGCCACATATGCAAAGGCACCATATTCCATTACATCTTAATTTGTAGGTCACTAAGGTGGTTCCTGCTGTGTCAGAGGAAGTGAAAGAATCTCTAGTGAAGAATATTAGGAGAAGAATGACCCCACAACCATTGAAGATCCGAGCTGATATTGAAATGAAGTGTTTCCAATTTGATGGCGTTCTTCACATTAAGGTTTTATTGTGCCCTTCATGACCTCTACTTCTTTTTCTTTGAGGGGTGTTTTTGTTTTTCTGGATATTGATTTTAAACATGTTTGTGATTTTGCAGGATTCCATGCGGAAAGCAGAAGCTGCAGGCAATAAAGATTGTCCTGTGAAAATTAAACTGGTTGCTCCTCCACTTTATGTTCTTACCACACAGACACTTGATAAGGTTCGCTTAAACTGTGATCAACACTTGATAAATCTTGAGTTGATCAACTATTGATTGAATTGCCCGATTACTATGCAGTAATCCAGATTTCTCACCGAGCCATATAGTGGCATGTTGATATTTATGTCTACATTGCATGTCATGTTTTTTGTGAAGCAGTTGGAGTGCTTTAACTTTTAAGGTTCAGGTTTTAATTTCAACCTTGAAGTTAGTGATGGGGGCTATTCTGCCTTTCCATCTAACACTAAGTTTTTGTTACCTCTTAAATTTGCTGGTTCTTTTTCATTGCTTCATTTAAATCATCAATTTCTTTGATTTCCACTTGGATACAGCATTTATTACAACTTTCTCTTCTAATGATACTATATTTGTAGAAAGCTGGATATGTAGGAACAGTTTCTGTTGACCTTCCTAGAGGCAGTTGTCTACCATGTTATAATTTGTCACCAGCTAATTTTTCTAATGAATTTCATCATTTTTGTTCTGGGTTGTGCAGGAGCAAGGGATATCAGTTCTAAGAAATGCAATTGTTGCTTGCACTCAAGCAATAGAACATCACAAGGGTAAACTAGTAGTGAAGGAGGCACCCAGAGTGGTGAGTGTCAACCCTCTTCTATATATATTTTTGTTTCTTTCACAAATAATTTTGGGTTTTCTATTTGTTAATGTGTTCAGCTGAATTTGAATCCATTATCAGTCTTTTTGTTAAAATCTTGCAGAACTTGCTTTATTCTTGAGACGTCGTACCATTGAATTTCAGATCTTTAGTATTTTATTTAACTTAGCATAGAAACTGTTTTTATTTTTTTGGGTCTAACATGGTGTGCTGATGTAGGTGAGTGAGCGGGATGATAAATTGCTTGCTGAGCACATGATTAAGCTCCGGCAGGAGAATGAGGAGATTAGTGGTGATGAGGATAGTGAAGAAGAAGAAGATACAGGCATGGGAGAAGTTAACGTGGATGGAGGTCCGGGCATTGTAGATTGAAAAAAAAATGTGTCATTAGATATAAAGGCTCAACCATTTTTCGGAAGCAAGTTTATTTTACTTTTATTTTTGTACTTGCTTTTTGTAACAGTTGTATAAAACCAATTTCGAAGTATTGTGTCTTTGAGGTATTTTTCCCAATTTACCGATTGACTATAGTTTTTGGTGGAGGAAACATGACACCTTGTTTAGTTCAACATCAGTGGCAGCTTATCTGTATTGGTGTGCTTTAAATTAAGTGGGTTTCGATAGGTAGCTGACGGTAATGGTTCTCATTCTCTCTTTTTTTTTTTTTTTTTTCGTGCGATTTGTTGAGGCAACTTTTCTTTGTCTCCCTCCATATACAGTATCTTCAAATGTTGCTCTCCAGTCGTTATAGATGCCTCTCTTTTTTTTTAATTATAAAATCTGAAATCAATGTTCTAAAAGCCATTGATTTCACATTGACCCAGTTTATGTTTATGAGGCCAAAAAAAGAGTTTGACCCAGTTAACCACTTGCCACTGACTGGTATATTAAAATGATTAATCACAATTAAAAAACTTAGCTGTAGTAGGTAGTTGATTTTGTAACTTGTAATAAAATAATTGAAAAACCTGTGTCTGGCTGCCTTGGTTTATCAGATAACGACATTTCGAAATCCTCATAGAATTACCGCGTATGTAGTACGTACATGAATCTCTTGATCTTCATCAGCTGCTCTGCTTGCTTCCTATAAATACGTCTCTTTCTATTTCTCATTCTCTCACATTTACACACACACAGCTGACAAAAATGGGTATCTCAGTCCCAACTTTCTTCTCAGAGAGAAAGTACCCATTCCTCTTCGCTCTCACACTGTTGCTGGTCTGCGTCACCGTCCTCCTCTTCACCAACAGCACCGCCCCTTACCCTCTTTTCTACTTCTCCGATCTCCAAACCTCATCACAGCCGTCCGTCTCTTCTTCCCTTTCACCGACTCATCATGCCGCCACCTCCAACCCCATCACACCACCCCCCCTCCAAAACAACAAGGACTCCACCAACCCCATCACCCCTTCCCTCCAAAATGATGCCTTTTCCGATGGGTCTGCTGCTTCTGTTTCTTTGAATTTCATTTGGGGACTCTGCAACGGTCCCGTGGCTGTCGATTACATACCCTGTTTGGACAATTTCAAGGCGATCAAGGCCTTGAGGTCGAGGAGGCACATGGAGCACCGCGAGCGGCATTGCCCCGAGCAGAGTCCGAGGTGTCTGGAGCCGCTTCCCAAAGGTTACAAGGTGCCGGTTCCGTGGCCTAAGAGCAGGGACATGGTGAGATTTATGTTTTGGTAAGATTTGTTTCTGGTTTTTCTCAAATGGTTTATTGCTTTTAATGAAGAAGGTGGGTATTTGGGAATGCTATAGATATTTAAAGCAATTCACTTTAAACTCCTAATTTTCCAAGCAAAATTTGCTTGATTTTCATTTTTGGGAAAGTGGTTGGGGAAATGTGATGGTGGGTGACATGTCTTCTGCACTTGAACATTCATTGATCTATTGGTGATGTTCTCTGTTTTTAGATATGGTATGACAATGTCCCTCACCCAAAGCTGGTTGAATACAAGAAGGACCAGAACTGGGTGCGCAAGTCTGGTGATTATCTTATTTTTCCTGGGGGAGGTACTCAGTTTAAGGAAGGAGTTACTCACTACATTGAGTTCATTGAAAAGGTACGGTGTAACACCCGTCTTTGCCACGAATAAAGCTTTTGATTTGACATTGCTTTTGAACAATTTGATTTCTTATTTTTCACTCCAGACTTTACCAGCTATTGAATGGGGGAAGCACATAAGGGTTATTTTAGATGTTGGTTGTGGTGTTGCTAGTTTTGGAGGCTATTTGCTGGACAAAAATGTTATTACCATGTCATTTGCCCCCAAAGATGAACATGAAGCTCAGATACAGTTTGCTCTAGAAAGGGGAATTCCTGCTACTCTCTCAGTTATTGGAACACAAAGCCTGACATTTCCAGACAATGCATATGATTTGATTCATTGTGCACGGTGCAGGGTTCACTGGGATGCAGATGGTACGTTGTCTAAATTACTTCTTGTTATTAAGTATGAATTGCTTTCTTTATTCATTGTTCTCTGTCCTTTTCTCTCTGTTATTTTGATGGTTTTGGTTTGCTTAGGTGGGAAGCCACTATTGGAGCTCAACCGAATTCTTAGGCCTGGGGGTTTTTTCATATGGTCTGCTACACCAGTTTATCGTGATGATGAAAGAGATACGCGTGTTTGGAAGTGTTCGTATTCTGATCCCTCTCTTTTTCACTCTTTCATTCTTCTAGTCACCTTGTATTTCCTTTGCTGGACTAAATATCATGGAAGCTTCTACATGCTTCATACATTGGTGAAGACTTTAGCAATAACATTTCCAATAAAAGGTGAAAATGTTTTAAGCTGATCTAAGTTGGATATTGATGCATGTTTCTTCTTGCAGCTATGGAGATTCTGACAAAATCAATGTGCTGGAAGGTTGTTGCTAAGCCTTATGATTCAACTGGAATTGGGCTTGTAATGTACCAGAAGCCTGGCTCATCTTCCTGCTACAGTAAACGCAAAGAAAAGAACCCACCAGTTTGTGATCATAAAGACAGGAAAAACATTTCATGGTAATCTTCTGGAATGTATCCTTTCCCATCAAACTAAGCTACTGCTGCTTATTGTTAATATTAGGAGAGTAGTTGTGTGTATGATGCAGTTGTGGTAGTTAAATGCTTTTAATCTGACTTTATCATATAAGGAGCATAGGAAAAATATAAGTCTCGGCCAATATAAAACCTGTCTAAACAGAATACTCTTTAGCCTTGTTCTAATCTTATCTATTTCTGTGTTACAGGTATGTGCCACTTACTAATTGTCTTTCCGAACTGCCTGGATATAACTGGCCTGTGTCCTGGCCCGAGAGGCTTAGCAGTAAACTTCCAAGCCTATCAACTGAGCCAGAAGCTGAGCAAATGTTCTACAAAGACACCAAACATTGGTCTGCTCTTGTGTCAAATGCCTATCTGAACAATGCTGCTATAAACTGGTCAATCGTGCGGAATGTAATGGATATGAATGCTGGTTATGGAGGGTAAATTATACTTAGCAAATTAGTAGTTGCTATTTCAATCATTGAACTTATCAGCATATTGATTACCCATTGGCGTTAGATGATTGCTCCAATGCATTTAGCAAAAATATGCAAGTACAGGATTTTTTATTTTTCTTTCTATTGCTGGGTGTATGTTTATTAGTGTAGTTCTAATCCAGTCCTCATTTTTGGCTGTTGCTTTTCAGATTTGCTGCGGCACTTATTGATCAACCTCTCTGGGTAATGAATGTCATCCCCGTTCATGTACCGGATACTCTATCTGTTATTTTCGAGAGAGGGTTGATTGGAATCTATCATGACTGGTGTGAGTCTTTGAACACCTACCCTCGAACATATGATCTACTGCATTCCAGTTTTCTCTTCACAAGCCTTTCGCAAAGGTACGAGAACTCACAAATCAGTATTTGTTTTATGTGCATCACTAGCCAACAATTTTGATTTTAACCAGTCTTCAATTTTGTCAGATGCGACATTTTAGATGTAGTGGTGGAGATGGATCGCATATTGAGGCCAGGTGGATACATAGTTGTTCAAGACACAATGGAAATGATAGGCAAGCTGAGGCCAATTTTGCATTCGCTTCACTGGTCTTCAACCCTCCATCAAGATCAGTTTCTTGTTGGTAAGAAAGGTTTCTGGCGTCCAGTATAGATCATAAATTATAGAGTTGCTCATCCTTTTTTTCATTTCCTCTATACAATCTTATATTTAATCAATTGTAAGAAACATATATATAGTCAAAAAAAAATTTTTTTGACCAGCAAAAATACGTCCCACGGTCAATACCAGTAATGAAATGAGAATTGTCAAGTTAATTTAATTCCCATTAGTGGTCTGCTATTCTTAAATGCAAAGTCTACATGTTATTTTGGATAATGCAACTGCAGGCCCTGTAGCTTTGGTGTCTCTCTCAGTTTATTTCTCTAAATTATATAAATGAGGGAATGGATCAAACTGTTTTCTCCTTCTGCTGTCACACAAAAAGAACCCATATGTAATACCACTGCGTTTTGCTTGGAAATGTTACTTGAGCAACAGAGTAAGTCGTAAAAACACTGTTTACTAGATCTATACGTAGATGATCAAACACAAATGCATGCACAAATGACAAATACACTTTGTGACTGGGAGGAAAGATTAAAGAAGAAAGAAAACACATACATTGATGGCAAAGATTTCTTGGAAGCTAAGAAATAGCAGACCACCTTGGTCCTTGGAACAAAACTACGAGACAGACAGACAACGGAAGGTGGAATTATCCCTAATCAGGCTACCATCACTGGCGCCAACAGTGCGCGAGTAGCAACCAAAGTCATCCCTGTAACTGAAGCTTTGCTGAGTGTATGCTGTCCCAGAGACAACAGAGTGATCCTTCACCTCCATCCACCCTCTAGAATCCTGACTGTTATAAACACGACTCAAATAGTCTCCATGCAAGTACTTCTCCTTCATCGAATGTGTGACATTGGTGACGAGCACATACGTGTCCTTTCGCGAACCTGGTAGAGTAGCGCTGACAACAACAAGAGGGTACCTCCTCCTAACCCTTGTCCTCAAAACCACTCCCCCTCTATCATTCTCAACCTTTACTTCTCTCTTGGCCTTGATTTTCTGCTGAACCAATTTGTAAGTCCCATTCTTCGCGAAGCTGATGGAGCTCCTAAACCTGTACCTTTGTGAAAACCTGGTGGTGTAGTTGCCTGCGCTGGACTTAACCCAACCCACGAATTCACTACTTCTCTCTGCTTTGATCTTGAACGACCCATCAAGCTGTTTGAACTGAGCACTGCGCTTCACCTCAGTAGAAGGCAACTGGAAAGTGCTGGATTTAGCTTCCACGGCCTTGGATTGATGGTCCAACCAGACATGCAAATTGGCGTCCACAAGCCAATACGAAATTCCATCGGCCACTCCGAGTCCAAAGCTATGAACCTTCCCATCCAGAAGCTTCCCCAGAAATGGCGTCAATTCTAAATCATAAGAAGGAAGGTTGAATGCTCCGATGGCCACCACCGGTTCCCAAAACAAAGGGTTGATACCCCCGGTGAACACAACCGGAAATGGGACCTCCGACCCCACCAATTCGCCGTCGATCGTCACGAAAACCTCTCTGTAACCCCCATTGCCGCGCCCGGTTTTTATGCTGTTGGTCGTGATGTATAAATTTGGCGGATTGGAGTACCAAAACTCGTCGTTTCCATGGAACGACACGTACAGCTCCAGTACGGCACGTCGTGTGTTCCGTGGAATCAGAATTTGCTTAGACTGGAAATCCGATTCGCCTTCGATTCTGAACCAAAATCCCCTGTTTCCGTTATCCGATAACGGAATGATCAAATCGGCGGGTTCGTCAGCGGCAGTTCCCGACTTCCCACCACTTTTGGTATTGAAATTTTGATCTGGGATGATCGGAGAAACCCTCGTCACGGCGTTATCTGAAACGGTGACGTCTTCCTTGTAATAGAGGAAGTGAACTTCGACGTGGTAAACGCCGGTGAAGACGCGGTCGACGACGTTTTCGAGCATCATGGTGAGGTTGAGGTCGGAGCGTATGAGGAGTGAGGAGTACCTGGTGATGTCCTTGCGAACCTTCCAGAAGATTCCGCACTTAGTGGGTTCGGCTGTGCTGGTGCGGAAGAGCTCAGCGCCGCCGAGCCACAAGCCGGCGATGCGGTCGTACTGCTCGCCCCTGCATTTGGCGCGGAGCTCGAGGGCGACGTGGGACCAGGGAGAGAAGGAGCAATCGGACGGCGGGGCGTAGGCGGTGGAGAAGGGAGGGCCGTGGATGGTGTTGGCGAAGGAGTGGGAGAGGACTAGGAGGCTGCATGATGGAGTCAGATGATCGAACGGTAGAGGGTGGCCGAGCTCGAAGTATTCTTGGGATGCGCGTTGGAGATGATAGGAGGGGAGGGATTTGGTGAAACGATCTGGGAAGGAGGAAGGTGAGATTGGGTTGGCGAAGAACAGGACAAGTAGAATGAGGAAGGCGTACATTTTTACAAGGGAAAGTCTCCCAGGGGAGCGAGAGAGACTGAGACTGGAAAATAACGGTCAGTCGGATATTTCCAGTTTATTCGGTATTTCCCGAATTGATATTTATATTGTCGTCCTAATGAAAGAAAAAACTTAAAAAATTAGTTAGTGGTGTCTCTAACTTAGGATTTTAATGCATTTCAAAAGTACAGACATGTGGGTATCCCAACTTGAATTTTATTCCTTGGCCCAAAAAAAAAAAAATTGAATTTTATTCGATTTCACAAAAATTTAGGTGTCTCAACTCAGGATTTTATAAGTTCATAGAAATATGGGTGTGCCTAACTCAAATTTTAATTTATTTTAATAAAATTCAGATATTCTAAAAAATTTATAAATTTTATTAAGTGGTGAATTTTTGTGAATTTATTTTAAATAATAAATGCATGAGAAATCCAGCTAATGTATGTTATGATTACTTAATGCTAGAGTATATATGTTTAATTTATTTTTAAAGACTATAAATTTTTTTTTAATAAAAACATATGTTATACTTATACATTATTGGAGGTCGTACACGACTGTCCAGTGAAAAAATTTCTCTTCTAAACACTTCAACAGAGCTCCATTGCTACCCAAGGTAATTTCAAATACTTCTTGATAAAGAACTCGAGCACTACTTAGTACTTACTAAGAGATTAAAAATCCTTAATGGAAACAAAAATTTTCATTAATAAAAATTAAATATTAGTGCAACAAATTCATAAAGTGAAAATCAAACCAAAATTATTGTAATATAAAAATGAAAAAATTCCAAAAACCGAAGCTTCCTATAGAGTATGGAAATGGCTTCTTCCACCATTCCCTCATCATCGTTTTCCCCGATTCCAATTTTCAATACTTGTCAAGTTGTTGAGGCAACTGTTTCTTTGTTCTCTCATATCATCCTCCTCTGCTGATTAGAAACTCAGTGATATCGTCGTATCCCATGGCCGTAGCCATGTACAGAGGGGTGACACCGCTCTTGTTCTTGGCATTAACATTAGCCCCATTATGAACCAACACCTCCACCGTCTCTAAGCTGCCTCCCAAAACCGCCAAATGCAGCGGGGCGTGGCCTTCACTGTCCTGCGATTCCAACTCCAACCCAAATTCTATAAGCATCAGAGCAACATCCTTGTGGCCTTTGATGGCTGCTGCATGCAGCGCTGTCAAACCATATTGGTCTCCGTAGTTTATATCCGCCCCATTTTGCAACAGTAATTCAACATGTTTTGAATCTCCGCGTCTCGCTGCCATCACCACTAGTTCTCCCATTTCTAGCTTCTGCATCAAACAACAAGGTTAAGCATTTTAAGCATTATGATTTGTATAAGATATATAGCCATATTAAAATTGGGCCTCATATTAGCAGACTCAATTTGAAGGCCATCAGTTATTGGGCTCTGACCCAACAAAATTGTCCAGATGTTTGATTTAGTGCTTAATTGCTTATTAAGTTGTAACACTAGAATTTCAGACCTAATAACATAATTAAAAGTTGCTATGAGGGACAAATTTTGAATAAGGCATTATATAACCACAGTCAGTTGAAAGGAAATTACAGTTAAATTTTTCATCCATTTTTTATGAAGAATATTAAATTCATTCATTGAGGCTTAAAAAAGTTCATTAATTCTCAAAATTTGTATTATAAATAAGTGAGTAGCACTCACACAATTAAAGAGTGAAGACGAAAACTACTTACATCGTTATCACGAGCAACATCATGAAATAGACGGCCATGATCACTCATAACTTTACTCCTAGTCCCACTGTCCTCATCTGCACCGCTTTTCCCCAACACCTTACCACAGCTAATATTTCCCTTGTCCCTGCAGTCAAACGACCCAGATTCCATCAAACCCAGAACCTCGTCCATTCGATCAGACGCCGCTGCCACGTGTAGATCATCGCGTCCGCTTTTGGAATCCACCTCACAATAATTTACTTGGTTGGACCTCACACGTGCCTCAATCCTCAACCCAGCTTCGAGTAGCAAGTGAATCATGTTCTCCGGGTCGACCAGCTCCGTCGCAACTCGAAGGACCGACTCAGCATCACTGGGCGGCAACTCGGCAAGAATCGTCCTCTGCCGCTTGATTATGTTCTTTACGGCGTCATAATCTCCGCAAGTGACAGCGTGGCGCAGAAGCAAAGGACCAACAAAAGCAACCTTGAGCTTCAGGTCGTGAGTGGAGCCACGTGGGCAGGAGGAGAACCAGGAGTTGATGGACTCAGAATGAGTTGACTCGGCGGAGTTGGGGGAGAACTCGGCGGTTTTGACAAGGAAGCGGTCGGAGGGCGAGCGAGGATAGGTGGGCGGGAGTTGGGTCTGGGGCTTAAGGATGACCTGGAAGGTGACGTGGCAGGAGGGATAGATAAGGCCGGTGGGGGGCTTTACGAGGAACTTGTGAGGGGAAGAGGTTTGGACCTTGAAGGCTATGGGGGTGGTGGCGCATAGAGAGGTGAGGCGCACGTTAGCTCGGCATTTGCAATTGAGCGCGAAGTCTATGCGGACCTCTTGCTCCGATACCTGTACTAGTTTCTTCTCCATTGGAGGAACAGACTGGAGATTGTGGAGAGGATAACTGTCTCAGAGAGAGTGAGAGGAAAATTGTTGGAGGAGGACATGGAGACCAAGGAAATCACGTGATTCTGTGGGTCCCACAGCTCAGCCACGTCTTCGACTCACGGACTTTTTGTCCTATCCTGGCCAGCGTTATGGGGTTTGGCCCAATTTGGTTTCGTATTTCATTCTCTGTCCGGCCCGACATTTGTTTATTTTATTTTTGGGAAAAATGTGAATGTGGTGTTTGGTAATTGGTAATGCCCTGCACCCCCATGAAGATTTTATATCCGAAAAAATGGACCCACTCACCTTGATTTTTAAGTTCAATCTATGGTATTGGACCTTTGGTTCAATTATGATTGATAACCCATGTGAGTTTGAGAAATAAAATATGAATTGTATTAAATGGGTTAATTATTTGATAGCATTGCAGTATTTACTATTGGGTGCAAGCATGAATAATTCACATGGCCAAGAAAAGAAAAGGTAAGCTGTAAATTGTAAATTTGTGATGATCCTGAATTCATATAAAGGTTGCCCATCATGTCTCTAATTCTTTTACCAGATAGGTTGGCACATGCATATGATCTGATAAATAAGATACTTTGTGCTGACTTACAAAAACAATTAATAAAAAAATCTCTTTAAGCAAAACAAAAATAAAATAACGAGTTAAATTATAAATATTTAACATTATCTAAACCTTAAGAACTCCAACATAAGAATTTGCCACTGATCCAATCCACAACCTTTCATAGTATGTATTCTTTGATAGGAGAGCTTTAGAGGGCCTCAAAATCAAGTGCCTCAAAATGGCCTCAGTGACATGGAATTTCTATATTATAATTTTGTTTCATTAATTTAAAGCCATGTCATAATAAATTACTACATCAGAATTTTTAAGGACATATCTATCCTTTTAATTAAATTTTATATTAAATTACAAACAATAAGATTAAATTAAAAAAAAACTTAAAAACAATATACAGAAATATTGAAAAACATTCAAAAATCACAATTATGTTTTTCTATATGGTTTTTTAATTTTTCTATATGTTTTTTAATTTTTTTTGTATGTTTTTCAAAATTTTATATGTTTTTTAAATAAAAGGGTAGTTATGTCATTAAAAATACTGATGTAACAATTAAAATATAAAGTGGATAATCACAATTATGAAATAAAAATTCCACCTCTTTGAGACAATTTTGAGACACCTCATTTTGAGGCCCAAAATCATTTTCCTTCTTTGATATGACTAATAGACTGAAGCTTTGCATTACCATTTCCATCCAACACTTTCATAACATGTCCTTGTTCATTAAACTTTACCGCTATAGAATTCCTTGTTAACCATGGAATGATAGAAGCTTCTAAAACCTCCCCATTCAATGCTACCCAAAATTCGCCTTGATTGTTTCCCTTAATATTATTTGCAATCCTTTCTAATTGACAAAAAAATTTGATTGTATGAGTTTTAGGTCCTCAAACCCAAAACTTATGAATTTTATTTGTAGCGCCTTCGACTACTAATAAATTAAATGTGTGTTGATTTGAGTATGTTATATTTGTATTACAACTCCTAAAGTAATTTAGTACCTTATTTTTTGTTTGTCATGACTTGTGTGCCTGGTAGAGAGGCTCAATTCATCGTTTATATGAACTAGGAACTGGTATCATGCATGTGACACCTTGTTTTCTACCCTTTATACGTACCTAGTATATTCTATGTTGATTCTGAAAAATGTTTAATCACATTTTAATATTAGGGACTCTGACATTCTTGTATGATGTTGATAGTTAGGATTACAAGACAAGTTGTAGAAATTAATTCACCACTAGGAACAGTATAAGTAAAACTGCATAGCAGCAGATTTTTCTGGGTCTCTCTCGATGGATCTGAATACCAATAAAAGCATATTGTATATGGTGTAGGTCCCTGCTGACATATATCCTGCATATACATTCTATGTTTTGGTTATTCTTCTGAGCATGCAAGTCTCCAATCTTAAGGATTGGAAGTATGCATTTCCTCACTTATGGATTCTTCTTGCTTAGGCTCTCATAGTCTGTGTTTTCTTCTGCTGCTTCAATTTCATCGTTGTAACCACTGATGTAGTTCACTTCAGTTTCTGTTGCTGCAGGGGTTTTCACTTCCACAGTGCTGAGAAGAGCAAGGTTTTCACTTCAGATTCAAATGCCCCTTCACAATGCAGCCATTCTTCTAAACTTCAATTCATCATGAACTCATAAACCAAAGCTTTGAAATCATTTCCTTGAAAAGCGATGCTTGAACACGCAGTCACTAGCTGGACAAGATTTCTGTGCCTAATGCTTTTCAAGGCTTCACATTCAGCTATAAAACTCTCTCTTCAACTTCGAAGATTGAGTACTTTCACTAGGTTAGCTGCTTGTTTTTTAGTTGAAACAAGAGCAGGTCATCATGTTTAATGAAACCAATCTAAGTGATGTTGAGAATACAAAAACTTTTGAAATGATAGATAAAACTATTAAAATGATCAAATAACCAAAAAGTTAATGCAAAACAATTAAACTGATGATTCTTCTACAGTAGTCGGCCATTGCATCACAAACTGTAAGTAATCATATGGGTTATAACCCATAGCCCCATTACAATTTGCATAAATGCACACGACAATAAAATGGAAGCCATATATGGTAGGACTAGTATATCTATCTGATGATCGATCATGAGCTACAATGCATGCATGCATATATATAGCCAGCCATTGTCATGGAGGCTTCGAGTGAGTGAGAATTTGTTTTTTTTTTTGTGGTTGAAGCCTTCGTACATGCATGCAAGATATATGAACAAGGCTAAGTTGTTTGTGATTTCCCGGACCAATCAAAACTTATTTCCAAAAGATAATTATATATTTAATTGCAATTTTATTTCTTATTAATTATTATATTTTTAATCTATATTAACATGGTTGATTAATTTTAAAAATTAAAATTTAGATTTTTTAATAATAATAAAAACTTAAAATAATTAATTGAGATTTTTATAAGTTGCGTCATGAATCCGATCTGATTATTAAATGAGCCTACCCGAACACAATACAAAACACAAACCAAATTATTTAAACGAGCCAGTCTGATTATTTAAACGAGTCGGGTCGGTCCATTATACTGTTATACACCTCTTCTTTCAAGGGCATTGATGCAAATAAGCCTAATTATTAATTAATGTACTAAATCATACAGTAATATGTAAATTCACATCAGCTAGATGCTAGGCTGCATACATTAACCACCTATATGACACCCACCCAGGCAGGGAAAGTTACGTAGATGATCCTGTGGGCCCCGCATTAACTGACTTACAGAAGCAATTGCTTCATTTACATTTACCGCCCAATTAATCCATTCACATTACATATTTCACCCTCGCGTCTCAATGCTCTTCGCTGGCACGTCAATTTGTCCAGCTGTCTCTTCTCAGAGCTCATAGCACCAAAATTTCATGCAATGAAGGTAAGTCTATCAATTACGACATGCCTTCGCTACGGACACTCTCCGCGCATGTTTGCTCCGCGTTGTGGCGCGCATAGAGTTCGTTAATTTGCAGAGAATCAAAAGCCACTCAAGCACACAGACAGTTGCTCTCATACTGCCTCCTTCCTTCTCACCTCTCTCTCTCTCTCTCTCTCTCATAGCCAATTTTTGTCATATTTCTTCTACTTCATCTTCTCTCTCCTTCTCTTCCGGTGCCGTACTCTCACCGACGACGACATGTTCTACTCGCACCAGCTTCTCGCTCGCAAAGCCCCTCTCGGTCAAATCTGGTAAACCTTTTCTGCTTTGTTTCTGCAAATCAAAATACAGTAAAAAGTGTTTCCTATTCCGTATATGTACTTCTCTCTGTTTTCGAGGCTCTGTTTTTCATGAGTTTTCGATCGTCGTCTCTGTTGAATCCATGGATTTATGTTTTCCTAAGCGTCGCGGTTCTTCTTCTTCGTCTAGTGGACTTCTCTATTTCTGTAAATTTCTTTCACGTCGTCAATTCCTCTTAGAATGGATTTGCGAATGAACTTTCTCTTTCACAATGAAGGATGGCCGCAACAATGCACGCGAAAATCAACCGGAGGAAGCTCGACAAGCTCAATATCATCAAGATCTGGTATACTTCTTTTCACCTTTTTTTTTTTGTTGTCAA
Organism: Purshia tridentata; assembly: GCA_003254885.1. Lineage (NCBI taxonomy): Eukaryota > Viridiplantae > Streptophyta > Magnoliopsida > Rosales > Rosaceae > Purshia > Purshia tridentata. The sequence continues at coordinate 47,330 of QANT01007856.1, forward strand.
ATATCCAGAGTTTGGCTGTAAATTTCAAGTGTTGATTCAGCTAAATTGGAAGCAATTATTTATTATTTATTTCAGCGAGGAGATTTTGAATCCCTCAGTTCCTATGGCTCTCAGACTCTCCGGCATTCTCATGGGTAACCAAATTCAATCTCTCTGTGTTTTTCATCAATGTCGGTCTCTGCTTCCATATCTATTAGCTGACCATTTGTTCAACTTCGATTTCAGGTGGCGTAGTCATCGTCTACGAACGGAAAGTTAAACTCCTCTACGGTAACCTTCGAATCCTTCTGTTTTCTTGGTTACTTCTTTGGTTTGAGTTTAGAGCAATTTGAATTTCAGTGTCTGATTGATTACCATTTCTAACGTATTTTCTTTTTATTTTTCTTGCTTTTCGTGCAGACGATGTTACTCATCTTCTGGTACTTGGAATCTCTTAATTCTTTTTCCCCGTTTATTGTTTCCTATTATGCTCTGTTTGTTTAATTAAACTGTCTAATTTTTGTGCTCTAATTAGTACAAGTGTTGCTGTAGGTTGAATTAAACGAAGCGTGGAAGGTGAAAGCTGTTGCAGACCCCACGGTCCTCCCCAAAGGAAAATCTCAAGCCAAGTGAGTCACTGCTTCTTCTTCTTTAATTAACGACAATTTTAATAATGACGATCCCATTTTAGAATTGCTTTTAAGTTTACTGTTTCATTATTGCCGTATGAGTTTTAGAAATCTTCAACCCGTGCGCGAGGGGAAGGAATGGATTGTCAATGGACTCAATTCACTGTGAACTGAGTTTTGGCGTTTGTCACCATTTTTGCAGGAAAGAAGCCGTGACTCTTCCTGAGAATGAAGAGACAGATGTTGGAGAAATTGAGCATTTGCTTAATTTTCCTCACACCACCACTACCATGCAGTTTCAGCAAAACGCCTATTTTGAGATGGTAAATATCGAAATACTCTGCTCTCTGCAAGCATCCAAATGACGATAATGGCTCTAAGGGTTGTACCCACATCACCAAGATTTCTGAGGGTCCACCATTGAGGGTATTTGCGTATGGTTAAAAACTGTAATATCAAATTTTCTCAACAAGAAAGAAGTTAAACAAAAAGACGAGAGATCAAGCACCTTTGGTGCCACACAATACTATCTGGAGCTCATTCTTTTTACAAAGTTTATGTATCCTGTATCCTGATTTTATAACTATTCTTTGTTTTTTTAACTTTTATTTAACTATGGATCATAGTTAATTTAGAGAGAGTGCAACACAACTCTTTAGTATAGAAAATTAAGTGATTAGATCTCTCCCTCTCTCTTAGCAAAGGTGGTTAACTAATGTGTCATTAGCCCTGCTACCTGAGTGAAATTGTCACATTCTGGGTATAAAGATTGTTTCTGTTCGAGCTATGTTACCTAAGTGTTGTGCCCAAAGATTTTATATATGAGAGGAAGATGGAATCCTCTATTCCACATGGAGCTATAAATTCTAAAGCTATCATTTCTACGTCTGCAGCGACTTGACAGTGTGGATGAACCATATACTGACAGCAATGCTATGAAGGAAGATCACCCCAAGCAATTCCATCAAGGTTCTCTCATTCATTTAATATTCCTTCTTCATAGTACTTTTAATTTTGACAGCAAATATATCCAAAATTTACTTGTCTGCTAGCTGAACTGCAAACCTATGTCACATCTCATTCAGCTGATGTTGAGGATATCACCTTAACTGAACGTTTTGATTCAGATCAGGCTGACACAAATCGCTTTGAGAGGTGAGTTGTTACCATGTTGCATTGTAAATTAAGGTTTACATGCACTTTATTTTTTATGTTTTGCAATCCTGTAGATTATGCATGACAAAGAATTGATGTGTTTGTGATGCCTGTTTAAGTTTAGAGTTTGCAGAATTTACCCCAAGCTTGTGTAATGCCCATGAATTCCTCTTATAACCAAACCCTATGCTTTTGGTCACATTCTTTTATATTTATTCTACGTGGATGATGTGGCAGATTTGACATTGAAGGGGATGAGGAGACACTGTTGAACTTCTCACAGATTCCAAATACTCTTATACCTTCTCCATCTCCTCAAGACGAGTCTCCAAAAGGTCAGCAGGATGATGATCATACCCATAAAATATTTGTCCATTTTTGAATTTAAACAACAATTTTAAAGTGGGGAACCAAGAAGTAGTCTGCTTAATTTTTCATTTTTTGAAACCATTTTACATGTCAATATATTGCACCGTGTAATTAGGTTTATGCAAGTTACATCAGCACAAGCAGGAAATTCTAGTCCCTTTTTTGAGTAAACTACAGGACAATGCTCTTGTTCATGTTGTAAGAAAATCCCATTCATGGGTGTATAAGTCACTACCTCCATTTAGACATTCCATTGTGGTAGCATTTCGTATAAGAATAAACTCGAAGATGATATCTTTTAACATAGATTTTGTTGTTCCTCGCTTAAATTGATTTATTCACTGTATATCAACTAGGTTCCTACATCTTGTTACTTTCTCAGTTTCTTCTTCTTGAGAAAGAAATGTCAACCATAGAAAGTAAGAGGTTTCGTCATATATGCATGATAATCTCTAGGTCTCTTGCAGCTTATCAACCTCCAGAACCCCAGGTTAATCAGCCCTCTGCTGAATGCAAGGAATTTGGACAGGTAAACATAATAAATTTTGTGTTTTCAGTACCTAACATTTTGTGGAGACAACTGTAATGGAAAAAAAGAACTACAAACCTAATAAATCTAGAAAGTGTGGATGAAGCAGGCTCAAGGGAGACAGGGGCCTAAAAGAAGGAGAATCAGAAGAAAACAATCCCCTGTAATAGATTGTGAACAGACAATCATTCATGGTCATGTATATCAATCCTGGCTTCAAGATGCCTCAGATATAGTTTCAAGAAGTGGAAGAAAACGACAGGTTTGTCCCTTGTCTCTAAGGTATATTCTTCAGTTCTTTCCATTCTATACAGTGCAGGAAAAGTTTAACCCCTAAGCTTACTGTGACAAGCAAGGCAACTGCATGCATACCTGCCAACTAAAATTTAAAGAGACTTGGATAATGTATAGGTTAATTATCAGTTGTGAGTAATGGAGTTGGACATGACTTAGTTTCACAGCAGTATGAAAAAAGTGTTTGATGTTAGGTTACCAAGTAGAAAATTCAAATCTACCACAATAATCATGCCATAAATGTATTGTTCTTATGATGTGTATTGCAGTACAAAAACAGAATGTCTACTATGAAGATAGCTAACCTCATGGAGTTGCCACCTCTTGTACTAATTGATGATTTATTTACACCTGGAAATAAAGAAATATATTATCCACCTCCTCTCCTGGACCTATGGATGAAAAGTACCCAGCCTCCTCATGACTCGCCTTCTGGTCAGTATTAGTCATAGTTCATTTTGAGAATTTCCTCACGAATAATTCAAGAAATGGAAAGATACCTTAATAATTAATTTGTGCGCAGAGTTGACCTCCCCACCCCTGCCCCCAGAACCATCATCATCGTCACCTCCTGAAAGACGACATTATCAAGAATCTGTGGGATATGTAAGCCAATCCACCAACTATTTAGTTTGCTCATTTCAGAGAAAACAATTAAACTTTTGTCTTACAATTAAAATGTGTTAAAATGTGAAGCCTTTTGAAGATTTTCATAGCGGAGCTGGCTCCCCGTCCTTAAGAGCTTCCATAGAAAGGCAACGGACAAATTTTCCCAACAGTGACATACCACCTGATTTCATGATGGAACAACTAGGAGCTAATCTTATGAACAATGGCATGGGGGGAATTGATTCTAACCTGATGGTAACACCTGCAAATTCTGGTATAAATAAATTTCTTTATTACATTGCATCTTCGTTTCTCTAAGAGAAGTATTGATGTTTCAAACATTTACAGTGTTGTTCTAAGTAGTTATTTGGCTCATTGGAATTTACAGATGGAGTAAGATCCATCCCGAGCTCAGGATCTGGACAGGGAGTTCCTTCGCATGGTTCCGTAGTCAATTCAGGACGGTTAGCATAATTTTTCTATCAAACTATTTGAAATGTTTCATTAATTCTTTCTTTTGACTGATATCTTGAGTTCTTTGACATGTCACATGAAATTAGACTTTTTTTTGCTTCTCCTAATTAAACCCTGTGATGAAGTACTGACTGTCAACAGATCCAACAAGAAAAGGCCTCATTCTTCATCTAGACTCAACAGTGGTGGACTTGAACCAGTATCAGAGGAGAATACGTGGAGTCAGCCTGATCCAGATTTCATGTTATCAAGGTTATCTGAAAATGGCCTTACACCTGAGCAAGGTATATAACTTATCAATTCTTTGCTGTTGTTGCAGCAAACATAGCTATGGGGTTAACTTCTTTAGTTTTTGTGAGATATCAATCACCTTTATCACTATTTCTGCAGAACTGTTGGTGGAAACTGGACCAACACAAACCCAGAAACCAATCATCACTGACCCACTTGACAAAATAACTGATGCTATTCGAATGTATGGCTGTCTTTGAGATCTGTTAGATTTCTTGGTCCATAAGTAACTTCGGTTGTATATATGATTTCATTTTCTCCTTGTACTTAAATGCTTGCAGGCAAATGAAAGCACATTTTGACACAGCGGGAACCCCTCAAGTAGAATCCCTGAACAAACTAGCTGCTGGAATGAATCGGAAAGGAGCAGCTATGTTCTTCTATCGAACTTGTGGTATCCATCCATACTTGTCTTTCTCCTCCTTGCTGATGCTATGTGCTCGCTTTTACTAAGAAACTAAGATAGGAGTATATTCTCTTGATCTGCAGTTCTTGCTACTCGTGGCTTCCTTCAAGTCGAACAAAAGGTCCCTTACGGAGAGATTCTTATATCTAGAGGAGCAAGAATGTGACAGAGGTGAGTTCACCCAAACTTGTATGCCTTTAATTTCCTGACATGTTTAATGCACTGGGGTTACTTGATGTAAGAAGTTGTCTTCTGTTACATAATTACAGCATGTCTCATAACACAACATAAATTGAAGAACTTTTGCTTAAATGAAGAAAGTGATACAAGTGGATGAACGAAGTAGAGGATATTGCTTTCTTTTTATTGTTTATGCACTTTTGTTCTAAATCCCTATTCTGGTAATTTACTACTCCCACTTTCTTGAATTCTACAATGGGACATTGCTGTCCTTCCAACAGCTCCATTTTAATTCCGTTATGTGTAGAAAAATTAAAAGTTCAGGGCCCATATATTTAGTTCCTTATCTTACTATAATTTTCTATTGTTGAAAATGAAAATATACAATGTGGGTTTGTAACTCGATCTAGTGTTTAAAATCATACATTCAAAGTCTCAACTCTCAAGTACGTAATTCTCTCTTCAATATCGTTTGATAACAAAAAAAGGAAACAAGGACATGTTGTGTTATTTTTGGAAAACATTTTTCACATTCAATCCCAAAGTTGGAAAAGAAAAAGAAAATATTTTCATTAAGATTGTATTCATATGGTTAGCAAAAAATAAAATAGAATATTGTATTCATACAAATATATACGATATATTGTATGAATAAATATGATATTATAGATTGAAAATGGTAGACTCACATAATAATTATTGTAAACTCTACTATTATTTGTGGATTTCATTCCTTTATTGTGAGAGTCGACACATCATATCTAATCCAAAAAGAGTTTTTTTCAATGGATTGAGTCAAAGGGTTGGTGTTGGTAATGAATGTCTCAAAAAAAAAAATCTCAATTAAATTTTGACTCTTCCAATCATTTTGCTCATGAAATTTGCAGTAGTTTCATGCATACTCACCAATAAGAGAAAGAAAATAGATATAGGATATGTAAGAAATGGACAAGTACAAATTTGAAAAAAAAAAATAAAAAAAAATTTCATTGAACTCTGTTTGCAGAACTAAGTTGTTTAAACTAGCAAATTAGCCCAAGTGGAGACAACAGGTATGTTGAGAATTAACAGCCTTGCTTTGCACTTAGTATTAACAACTCATAAATTACTCATTCATTTAAAATTTGAATAACGGCTTATTGGGAAGTGCATGCACGTACTTCGACCATATAATCTGTAGCCTCAACATATCCAACTGGCAGAGTACAATTCTATGGGAATTGAAAATCCCATATATGGCAAGTTCTGGAGCAACTTTGGCAACCATGTGAATCCTATTCTGCAACCAAGTGCAGAATGTACCTGGTAGATCTCATAACATGTATTGCTTCTAAAGAAAAGATAAGCAAGGAAGAAAAATAAAACACACATAAATAAAATGTCATCTACAAAGAATGGCTTGTAATTCTCCACAATTCATGTTCAAGTACCAATAAAAACTATTAAGTGTCCCATACTGAAATGTCATTTTAAATAAAATTAAAACAAGTACTTTCTACTGGCCAAAAAAAAAGCAAGTACTATAAATTAATAGTTAATTAGTGTATACGAAGATTATTTTGAAATTAAACATTTACTGGTAACGTATACTTTTTTTAACACGACAATTTTGGTAAACTTAGCAATACCGTTATCGTCTTGCACAAGAAATTTTCAATATGTCCGACTTATTATACTGAACTTTAATAACAATCTCATAGATAGTTCTACTTGTACCAAATGATTTGAGGATATGAAATAAAATTTTCAATTGTACGGTACCCATATTGATATTTCATATGCTTGATTGAACCCAGAAATACTTTGAAATTTCTTTTGCAAAAAAAAAATATTTTGAAATTCTAAAGATGCCTTCTGTTCTTATCTAGAAGACTAGAAGGAATGCTTGGCGTCACTTACTTTATTAGGGTTTTCCCATTGTGCTTTGGCTTTGCTTAAATAACTATTAAGACAGAGGTCAGACTCAGAGACCACTAAACAGTAAACAGTAAACAGCACCACTCTCTTCCTCTCTCTCCCCAAAACCCACATTTTGTTCTCTCTCTCTCTCTCTCTNCCCCCCCCCCCCCCCCCATGTGGTCACCATCGTGGTTGAAATCACCAAGCATGAAGGTGCACACAGGCAAAACCCCGAGATCACAGCGAAGATTTTCCTTCTCATCCTTTAAAGACATCCAAACCCTCTGCAAACCCGAGTCCGAATCCCTCAGCCCCCGGAGCGCCTCCATTTTGCACCGGGTCCGGATATCCACCTCGGTCCTACGCCTGTGGGCCCACCGCAATTCCGCGGCCCCACACAGCCCCAAACTACCTGAAGACGCTGACCAGCGCGTGGTAATCTACTACACCAGCCTCCGCGTGGTCCGCAGGACCTTCGAGGACTGCAGAGTCGTCCGATCGATCCTCCGCGGGTTCCGCGTCCCGATCGACGAACGAGATCTGTCGATGGACCCCAAGTTCCTGGACGAGCTGCAAGAGATCACGGGCAACAAGACTCTCACTCTGCCCATGGTTTTCATTGGCGGGCTCTACATTGGTGGGGCCGAGGAGGTCAGACAGCTCCACGAGACTGGGGAGATGAAGAGGTTGATTCAAGGGCTCCCAGTGGTGGACCCCACAGCCTGTGATTTGTGTGGAGGGCTAAGATTCGTTCTCTGTCAAAAGTGTAATGGGAGTCACAAGGTCTACAGCGACAAAGGCGGATTTAGGGCTTGTACGGCTTGCAACGTGAACGGTCTAATTATGTGTGCCTCGTGCTCTTCGGTGCGCCGGCGAGATACACAAGTATAGCCCCCGATCCTTCAAAACATAAAATTAAATGAAAAACACATTTGATCGATCATCGTTTTAATTTGTTATATTAATTACTTGAGTTAAGGAGTATGGGATGGGATTAATGAGACTAGAATTGTAGTTTATCTAAATTTTGATTTAGCATTTTAGTAATTTGAAGAAGTTTAAATTATCTCATTTGAATCGTTGATGGTGATCCTTTTGCTTAATAAAAGTTTATTACTATCGAAAAGTTTAAATGTTTAATTTGCACTTTATATTTCATAACGGGTGTATAATTGCATATATATAATTTAGTTGTTTGTGTTCTTGCTGTTTGTTGTGTGGGTTGGCGCTTGCCTTTGGGTCCTTACCTTCAAATCTTTTATGAAGTATTTTTATTTAAAAGGATATCTTATTCATTTTAGAAGTACTACAACATTTGTGTTTTTTTGTTAATTTCTCCAGGACGGGGTATTGGGAGATAAATTCATATGTCAATGTCAGTAAAAAATTTACACCGATGGATTGAATATGATCATGAATCGTTCATCACTCGCTCATGTCCCTCATCACCCACATTTCGTTTTTATCTATACCATATTAATTTTTGTAACAAAATTTTGAATTTGTTACCTATTGAGTTTTTGTATTGGCTTGCCAAATTATTAAAAAATTAGTGCATTTCCATATTAAACGCCTTGTTCATTAGCTTTCCTAATCTATTGTGTGTGCCAATAGGAAATTGTGGTGTTGTGGGCATGGTCAGCAGCATTCAAATTTTGTATATTCAATGAAATATTCTTCTGTCAGAATCTGTTGATATAGCGGCTGTGGTATTGTTTAAAAATTGTTTGGCTGTATTATAAAATAAATGTCTACATCCATTTAGATGAGAATACAAAACAAGTTGGGTTATGGACCTATGGTGAGGAAATAACATATGAAATTTCAAAATACTGTATTATAAGGGCCTTTTCCCATAATTGTTTTTGGGCCAGCCCATGAATTCACATATTTCTACTTGTCCTTAGCTGCTTGGAGAGAGCATTGTCTTTTTTTTTTTGGGCCAGGAGAGAGAGCATTGTCAAATCCAGAGCCAAACAACAACATCGATCCAAATTAGACAATCGTTCAAATATTTTTAAACAAATTTTATGTGATTGAAACACAATTGAAGCATCTTAATATTTCTAGTTAAATTTTTGAAGGCTATATCATATATGTTAAAACCTAATATAAAATTAGCAAATTAGGTGTTTAGAGATTAATGTAAAGACTCATATAAAATAAGTCATTATAATTAACCGATTCTGTTAACAAATGCCATTTCTCATTCAACTACGCTCAGTTGCTTGGTATTATCACATGATGATTAAGAGGAAGAACAATCTCCTACAAGTTTTTCTTCATATCCACATCCACTCGAGACTTTTGCTTGCGACTCGTGACCAACTTGTGACCACGTGTACGACACAAAGCGGTATATTAAGTAACCTATCAATTCGAAGAGCCTAGCGGGACAACATCAATTACATCATCATCATGTTCAATATTTCACGCTCATGACTATGTTATATATATTTATATATATATTCTACATAACCAAATAAATTACGCATTTGGTGATAGTTCTGCTGTATACTATATATAATTATTAAATTAAACAACCTAACCCTAAATCTGAATTATGTGGCAGGCCTACAGTAGTACAGTGGAACTATGATTAATATCATTATTTTAAGTTTTATTTTTATTTTAATGTAGAAATCTTAAAGTCAATGGTTTGCTACAGCAATCACCAAAACAACAGGAAAGTTTCCGCACATGCATGGACCACATACAGGTATAGGTTTTAATTTTTAAAGCTAATTTACTTGGTGATTATTGATTAGGTGTTCTTTCTCTTGTAATATTAAGGGATTTTTTAATTAAGTTTATTGTGAGATTCATTTTATATTATATTTTAATGGTCGAAACCGTTTATTTTTATGTGCTGTCTATCTGTGATTCTTGCTTTCCTATTTAGAGGCATATAACCTACAAATACCCTTTTTTCTAAACAAAATTGTATCCCAAAATTACCAAATAATTTGGTTCTACTGTTCTAACGAACATCCATAGAGCTAATTTTTTTTCCTTTTAAATGTCGAATAGGGCCTACTATTAGTCTATTACGTGGTGAGTTATGTTTTCGATTGCTATCCAATATACATAAAAAATGCCCATTTTGTTGAAATTTTCGCTAGTTTTGAATTTCGTTCATTTTTATTTAAGTTTGGTCAGAAACCATTAAAAAAAGAGTTTTGTTTTTCCTTCTTATTACATACAAAACTATCAAAGCCTATAAATTATTGGAGACTTTTGCTACCCAGAAAATAATTATTTTTGGGAGGATTGTAAATTTCGTGGCAGGTGCGTCGACTCAAAGACTTATCCAAATGAGAGTGCTTTACTGAGTCAATTACTCAATTTAAAGACAACACAAGTGTGCTTTGTCTATTTGTCTGTGTTATTATTCCACAATTCCTTGCCGTCTCTTGATGGGCAGGTTCAAAACGACTGACTAAAATCTAAACCCGCGTTTATTTCCAAAAAAAAAAAAAAACATACGCGCCCGCGTCCTATTACTCAGCTTCTCTTCCATTTCCAAGCTCTCACTGCCAAAACTTGCGTACGCTTTGGTTCTTTAGACCCATTCGCATTTGGGTTCATTCCCTTTTGTTAATTTGCCATGACCCTTTTTCACTTACACTCCAAAACATAAGATTATTCTTTTGTTGTTTTCATTAAATATATGAATTCAAAGTACGCGTTTTTCAAACATTTATGGGGTCTAAGTTAGTTTGCAAGTATGAGAACACGTTTTTTGATCTTTACTCATTTGCTTTTCAACCCAACTCTGGTTTTTGAACATAAAGTTCTAATCTGGGTTTCCTCCGGGTCAACTCTGTTTCCGTTTAAAGTTCAAACTCGTTTGTGTTTGCTCTGTTCTTGATTGGGTTTGTGTTGATCGTGATAAAGAATTAAAGATGGACAAGAAGTGGAGATTCAGTCGGGTCAGAAACCGTTTGGGGATACTGTGTATGGTGGTGGTTTGCTTGCTGTTTCAGAATTTGAGTTTGTGTAGGTCTTTGAATGATGAAGGTATGGGATTACTGATTTGAGTTGCTGTGCTTTTCGTGTTTACTGTTTGTTGTTTGGTTCTTGTGACAGTGAAGGAAAATGTTTAACGAAATGGTTGTTTCTTGTACAGGTTTGGCGCTGTTGAGGTTTAAAGATAGAGTAGTGAGTGACCCATTTGGCGCTTTGTCAAATTGGAATGATGATGATGGAGAACTTGACCCGTGCTCATGGTTCGGGGTCGAGTGCTCAGATGGAAAAGTTGTGGATTTGTGAGTACTTTCTTTCTCTTCCATTTTCTTTGCGTTCTGTTTGGTTACTACTGAAACGAATTGTATTCTTCAGGATACTGAGGGTGGTAACTTTGATTGATATAAATAAAGTGTACAGACAAGAGTCCTAATCAAAACACAATAAAACTTACAAAAATAATCATTAAATACAAGATAACAACTAAGACTATCTATCCTGAGAAGTATCGAAGTAAGCTTGGGACTCTAGTGTCGGAGGAGTCTCAGACTCTTGGTGCGGATGAAGTTGTGAAGATGAGGACTGTTTATCAACTACGAAAGCTAGAAAAGTATAAGAGATTAAAATTGAATCTTAGGCAATCTACTAAATTATTGAGGAACTTAAGATTGGAAATTTTAAGTTGGTTCAAAAGGCTTTTTTCCTTTCGGTTCATGAACCGGCTACAAATACATGTGATTTCATTTTGGTTTTAATTCAAGGACATAATCAAGCCCTGAAAGGAAAAATTGGGCAACATTAACTTCTGAACGATTATTAGCTACTAAAATTATATAGTGTCAAGTAATCACTATTATCATCCTCTAAGGTTTTAGAACATCAGGTTTATAGGTGTCAAAGGCACCCAATATTGGACGTTGGCTACTTTAGTTTTATCGCCCCATGGATTCTATTACAGATCAGTCAAAACCTTGAACTTGATGACTAATGACCCAATTGTTCGGTATAGTAGTACTGCCATTTTTTTTACAAATAATGATTCATTGTACATTTTAGGTGGTTTCAATTTTGCTGCTGTTGGCTAACTGATTCTAAAGTTAGATGTATATGATGCGCAGGAACTTAAAAGATCTTTGTCTTGAGGGAATTTTATCATCTGAGCTCGGGAACCTTGTTCACATAAAGTCGATGTAAGCATTTTTGTATAACTACCTCGATATGTAATGATTAGTAATAAATTTCTTTGAGCTCCTGCTCTGGTATATCCTGCTAAACTAATGTTTTCCTACAGTGTTTTGCGCAACAACTCCTTTACAGGGATCATTCCTGGAGGGATCGGAGAGTTGAAGGAATTGGAGGTGTTAGATTTAGGATACAATAACTTCAGTGGACCACTTCCGGCTGACCTTGGCAGTAATTTGTCATTGGCAATCCTGTAGGTTGACCTGTCAAACAATTCAGTTCTTATATAGGTCACTTATCTCCCATATATGCATAGTAATTCAATTTTCTTCTCACATTGCAGCCTACTGGACAACAACAAGCTTCTTGGTAGCTTATCTCCTGAAATTTACCAAATGAAGATGCTTTCTGAATTTCAAGTTGATGAAAATCAACTTTCTGGTGCAGCCAGACAATCATCTTGCAACGAAAGATCCATTTCATGGTATGTAATTGCAATCAGACTTTCCGAGGCACCTTTATGTGGTTTTTGAGTGAAACTTCTTTCATGATCATTTATTTTTGTTCATAAATTCAAAAACAGAATCATGAGTAATGATATTGGAATAATGAGTTTATCACCCTCCATCACGGAGTATAATAATGTCATTATATGCCTTTGACAAACTTTGTTCTTGTTTTCTTTGTAATGCATTTTCATGAGATATTTATTTATTAGAAACAGAGCATATTCTGCTTTATCTAATGTTGTTTTTTTTATCCTTGCTAGGAACCTTCCTCATGCTGAACACTCCGGTCATGGGAGACTGCTGCAAGCGGGAGGTGTCCCTTCACCAAAGGCTCCACCAAGACAGCCTGCAAATATTCCTAGCTCGAATCCAAGGGCATCCAACGAAGCACCAAGGCTACCTCCTGCTTCAGCCGAATTACCAAATATTCCAGCATCTTCCACAAATACTAATGCTGCACCTGAGCCAAGCTTGAGTCCAACTTTCCCACCTACCACATCTGCTTCCCCACCTTCACTTTCTGCTCCAGTGCCTTCCACCACAGGAAGTTCCCAAAAGAAAAGTTCCGGTTCGAACAATCAAGTTGCAATATTGGCTGGGGCCTTTGGCGGTGCTTCTCTTGTAGTTCTAATCATTGGCATTTATCTCTACAAAAGCGACAAGGTAGCTACTGTCAAACCTTGGGTCACAGGATTAAGCGGACAGCTCCAGAAAGCCTTTGTAACTGGTAAGGCTTCTTAATTTTATGTTGCTAAATAATTGCTAATGCACTTTTAACTGTCAAACTTGGCCCTGCACATGTATCTCATTTACCCCTGTGTATGAGTGTGCATATATTATAAGTCATTAGAGAGAAGAATTGTATTTAGGCTACTTAATCAAGTCATAAGGGGAGCAAAAAACCTTTAATTATGAAAACTTTAATTTTGTTCAATATTTTGTAAATAGTCCTGATACGGATGGTAAATCATGTGTTTGTGATTAGAGTTGGTTCAGAAGTTTTTAATGATGAGAACCTTAGGTGTTAGGCCATTAGCCGTCAGCAGGTGCATGATGCTGCAAAGTAGGCAGATCAGCAGCTCCCTTTCCCAACCCCTTCTGTTAGATAAATTGTTCATGTTTGTGTTGCAAGTTTTGTGTATTATTCATGATATGGAATTTTCATTGCAGGTGTACCAACGCTTAAGAGATCAGAGCTTGAAGCGGCTTGTGAAGATTTCAGTAATGTAATAGGTACTTCACCAATTGGCACAGTGTACAAAGGGACATTGTCTAGTGGTGTCGAGATTGCTGTGGTTTCTGTTGCAGCAACATCTGCCAACGGTTGGAGCAGGAATTTAGAGTTGCAGTTTAGGAAAAAGGTATTAAACAAAACAAAGCTATAAAACGATATGTTTGTTTCTTGTGGTCTGACAGGCTCTAATTGTTCTAATGCTTACGGTTTCAGATTGAGACACTATCAAAAGTGAACCACAAGAATTTTGTCAGCCTTATTGGGTATTGCGAGGAAGATGAACCTTTTACTAGAATGATGGTTTTTGAATATGCTCCCAATGGGACACTTTTTGAGCATTTACACAGTGAGTATATACCCATTCTTGCTAAACTTATGTGGCCTTTTCTTGAGTGTTTCTGTTTGTGGCAATAATGCATGAGATATCTAATTCATGTTTGTGAAACTGCAGTAAGAGAAGCTGAGCACTTGGACTGGGGAATGCGACTGAGGATTGCAATGGGCATGGCGTACTGCCTTGAGTATATGCACCAGCTGAACCCACCTATAGCCCACAACAACTTGAATTCTTCGGCCATCCAGCTAACTGAGGATTATGCACCGAAGGTCTCGGAGTTTACTTTCTTGAATGAGATAGCTGAAGCTGAGAAAGAATCATCCAGCCTAAAACTTTTTAACACACCATCAGCAAGCCAAGAAAGTAATGTTTACAACTTTGGGGTAATATTGTTCGAAATGGTAACAGGCAGACTTCCTTATTCAGCGGATAATGGCTCTCTCGAAGACTGGGCTTCTGACTATTTGAGATGGGAGCAACCCCTCAAAGAAATGGTTGATCCAACACTGGAATCTTTCCAAGAGGAGAAGCTGGAGCAAATTGGAGAATTAATAAGATCTTGTATCAATCCTGACATCAAACAAAGGCCACCAATGAGAGAAGTCACTGCGAGATTGAGAGAAATAACTGGAATTTCACCTGATGGGGCAACCCCAAAGCTCTCCCCACTTTGGTGGGCTGAGCTTGAACTTTTGGCTCCAGATGGAAGCTAGAAGCAGCCCGGATTGTAATCATGAACATGTACGCTTTCCATCTTCTGTAGCTGGCTGGAATGGCACTAAATAGTTGCCTTAATTGAAGTGCTTGTATTTATGGCAGGGTGATAGAATTCTACTTGTATATAACAGAGATAGGGTGAAAAATATGTCAATTTGTGCTTAGATTTTTTGTAAATTGTGAAAAAGGCACAACAGAATACATAACCTGTCAATTAGTTTCTTTGTTCATTCAACTGTGATGAACTTCAATGAGAGAGCACCTTTCAGGGGGACAAGCATGAATTTTTGAAATATGTCTCGGTCTATGAAGTATATTCTTGGCTGATTTTGTTTCGGATTAAAGGCCTCACGCAATGCACTTGTTCTCCTTTCTGTGAATATGGAAATATAAACCGAAGACCACCGTTTAAAACGAATTTTACTTTTTGGAAGCAGAAATTAAAAAAACATCTCCTCTTGGATTTACAAAACCTTCATTTTGGTAGTAACCATAGGAAAGTCAAATCCAAAGCAAAACCAAACAAGAACTCTCTCTCTCTCTCTCTCTTATTAAAAAGCAGAAGAACTAAAAAAGGGGGATTTATTTTCATTAACCGAAGAGAGATGGCCTTCACGTAGTGGGAATTTGGAATAATGTAAGTCGTTGACATGCAGCTTAGTAGTCCCCACGTCAATAACACTAGTTCGTGTCACCAAATATTCCCTTAATCCAATAAACTATATATACCACCCATTTCAATCCCTCTCTTCATTCAAACCCTCCTTTTCTTCTCTACACTCTTACAAGCTCCTGCAGTCCCTCCAAATCAGGTCCAACAAAATGGCAAGCAGGCAGCTTATATTCTTCATCTCATCCCTCCTCATAACACTGGCCTTCCCTTCCACAACCGCCACCGAAGAGAATAAAATCGATGTGGTGGTGGAAGGCATGATCTATTGCCAGAGCTGTGCCCACTTTGGCTCATGGTCCTTGTCTGGCGCTGAGCCAATCCCTTCGGCTAAAGTCAGTGTCATCTGCAAGAACCACAAAGACCAAGTCAGCTTCTACAAGGCCTTTCAAACAAACGCCAATGGCTACTTCTATGCCCAGCTTGAAGGCTTCAAAATGGGACACTCTCTCTTGGACCACCCCCTCCATGGGTGCCTTGTGAAACTTGTTTCTTCACCTCTTGAAAAATGCAACCTCCTCAGCAATGTCAATGATGGGCTAAATGGTGCCCCACTTCGTTATGAAAACAAGAGGTTGAAAGGGAGCAATTATGAGGCAGTGGTATATGCTGCAGGGCCTTTGGCTTTCCGTCCTTCTCATTGCCCTCCCAAAACTCACTCCTAATTTTCCAAACCAGCTGTTCTCTGACAAATTTACTTCTCAAATTTGATCTTTTGTATTTTTTTTCTTTCACTTTTTGTTTCTAAATGTAACTGGATTCGCATCAATTGTTTTGTTTCTTGAATAAACAGGTTTGTACTCTGCTGTTTGAAATGAAATGTTTCATTTGCACATATATAATTTCTTTATACGGGACAAAATTCATGACATTGCAGGCATAATTCAGCTCGAACTTAAATTGGAAACTATGCAACAATTAGCGCAAGTACACAGAAACAAAAACAAAGGGCACGAATCGGTTTATATTGAGATTTCCAAATTTCAAGTAAAAGGGCTTACAACAACAAATTCAAAAATCTGTAGCACACTGCACACATATAGCAGTTGACATGTTCCTAAAAGTCCAGTGGCATTCCAAACATCTTGTTGATCTCATCCATGGCCTCTTTTGTATTAACAGTAGCCTCAAACAAATCAGAATGTATTGATTTTCCTGGTACATCTGGCATTTTCTGCACTTTTTTATGTTCCAAGTTATCATCAGGAAGTATGGAAAACCCGCCAAAATCTTTTTTCCTATCAAGTCCTTTGTCCTGCTTCTTCACTCTCCTGGTTCTTACAAAATCCATTGGCTTCCCAAACATGTTATTGATATCATCCATGGCCTCCTTTAAGTTGATTGTGGGTTCTACTAAACCATGGTGGCAAACATTTTCCACCTGTGGCTCATCCGAAATGGTGGACCCAACAAACCTACGGACCACTGTATCCTCTCTAAACCTTGGTCTAGATGAGCCTTCAACACCATCAGAACTTTCACTTGGAAGATCTTTTGGATTTAGAAACACAAAAACGTTTCCATGTGAAGCAGATGAGGTAGAATCTTCTGTCAAATTTTGGACCTCATTCTGATCAAGGCTATCTTTATCATCGTCATCAATAAAAATGTTTAAAGGTTCTCCGTGAGAGTGGGGGGTAGAAGTTCCACGATGCTGCTGCACTGGGATACTCAATTCTTCCTTTTTATCTTCTGATTTTCCTCTATTATCCAAGCTTTCATCAACAAATACCTTGAATCCATTGTCCAGATTATTGTCTTTCTGTTGGCTTTGGCGTGATCTTCTACTAACTGGAGCTGTCTCTAAAGGCTCTCGAAACATGTTATTTATGGCACTCATGGCCTCCTTCATGTTTATGGTAGGATCCACCAATCCATGATGACATGCATCTTCTGCTTCAGACCTTCCAACAATGGCAGTGTCTACAAACTTCACCACAACTGTATCATCACTGCAAAACATCCTGGGTTCATCTGACCCTCTTTCAGCAGTCACTTGATGCTTACTTCTAGGTCCACTCTTTCCTAGCTCCTTTTTATCATGGGGTAGCATTTCAGGTAGAGATCCATCAAACTGGGCTTCTGTAGACCTGGCCCCAATCCTGCACACAATTTCATTGTTCCTTTCTCCATTTGGAGGGATACTCCTATCTGAAAGAGGTCTTTTTGTGGTTCTCTTTTCCTGCCAGTGCAGAATATCTTTCTGTTTTTAAAGGGTCTTACCAACACAAACCACTATCCCTATACACTCCATACACCAAGTATGAAAGAGGAAATTACCTGGTTTCTTTGTTTCCTGTGTCTCTCCATGCGATGAAGAAACTGTTCATATGATTTCTCTAGCTCTCCAACCGGCTCTGCAAGGCTGCTTAACAGTTGGTAAGAGGGGAATATAGCACAGTTCAAGTTTCAGAAATGTGCATACCACTCAAACCCTTAAAAAGCTATTACAATGGGACTAATCATCGAACAGCTGGTTTTATAAAATGCGATTAACCCATGTGCAAAAAACTCAAACTGGGTACCTAAGATGCATTCTATATCAATGATAATGCATATTAGCTCAAGGATCCTCTAGACTTTGGAACATTCAAATTGCTGTCATTTATAAGCCAACTTTGTAAAATAAACTATAAGTTTGAATTTACAAAGATTCAGAGAAATAGAAACGAATCTTGTAATGTTTGATTTCCCTGAGACACTTACTTTTGCACACCCAAGTGGTACATCTTCTCAGCCTCCTCAAGCTTCTTATTCTTTTCATAGTAGAGAGCATATGCCTGGTAGAACAGAGAGTGCTTTGTCCCAATTTGATTCGCCTCCATCGTTCTCAAAAGAGCTCTCGGATCATCTACAAAATCCATCTACTCCACAAAAACAACAAAAATAAATGGCAAAAACCGAATCCAATCCCACTCTGTACTCACCTCCACTAACTGATTTTTAAGCAATTTTTGCATAATATTCCCAAACCCATTTCACATCTTTCCCTCAATTTTCAGTAACCAAACAGTAGCTTAGAAATAAAGAAAGTCTAAACGATCCAGAAACCATAATCATAAAGAGGGATAGACAGATGAGTTACCAACTTTAGCCAAACTCGAAGGTAGCGCAAGTCGTTTCGGTATAGCCGATCGGACTCAAAATTCTGCGCGCATTTCTGTAAGAAGCGAGGCAGCTTCTCTTTCAGAATGTGAGTTGGAAGTGAGTCGTTCATTCTTCGAATCCCTCTGCAACCAACCACATTATACAGCAAAGGTTAAACGAATACATTGACAAACTGAGGGAGAAAAAGAAATGGGGGTGTTAATGGCAATACCTTAGCCAAGGGAGAAGAGGGTCTTTTCCAGAATAGGTTTTAATGTCTGAGATTAAGGACGTGAATAGATCGCTGTTGTTGGCCATGGATGGCGTTGGTGCTTTGGTGGTGGTGGTGAAGGAGGAGGAGGGAGTTTTTATTTGAGCCTGACCTTATTTGAATTTGAATGAAGAAGCCCTTTCGCGCAAGGTCACTGGAAAAGACCCGAAAGCCCAGCCTGTTTGGGTTCGTTGGGCCTTAGAATGACACCATTAGTGAATTGGGTTGGACTGTGGCTCCAAGTGTATCTATCATTTCATTTGGAGCCTTCTATATGGACTCTACCATCTGATCAGAAGGTCCAACACCAATTTTTGTATGTTTAATTTTCAAAATTATCCCTTCTTTTAAAGGACATATCGAATAATAAAGAGGCAAAAAAAAAACCGACTTGAGCCAACACTATCATCGATTCATCTCTTGTAGGGCCTTGAAGTCCTTATATGCAAACGAGAAGTGGATTCTAGCCTTTCACAATAAATTAAAAATTAAAAAAAAATATTGATTTTACATCACATATTAAGTCACATGATGAAAGATAAATACATTTATGATATTTCTTCGAGCTTTAAGTTTTAACCTTCTTAGATATTATCTTACCCATTTAAAATGAGGACGGGCTTTAATCAACTTTTCTTTTTTTTAAATGTTTAATTTCTTTATTAATTGATCAATACATTTAAGGGCAATTATAAAAATTTAGTAAGTAATTTAATTATGAGTTTACTTATCAAATTGTAAGAAGTATGTTGAGTACTAGTGAGTGTGAGTAGATACAATATTTACACAAACATATTATTTGGTACATAACTTTAGTAAATAAATTTGATGAGTATAATGTTATTGAATTGTATTTGTTAAATATTCATTTAAATTTTGTAATTCAATGTATAAATTTATGTTTCATAATCATTCCCATCCCATCCCATGACCATTAGATGTGAAAATGTTAAAAAAAATGGTCATTAATATTATCATATTATGCACAAAAAGTTTATAAATACACAGAGTTACACTTTTTTTTTTGGTCCATAAAAGTATAAAAGTTTAGTATAGTATACAATACAATACAATGGCCATATATAGTAGTATAGACTATAGTACGGTATCTCCCCCTTGTTTTTAGAATGAAATTCAATTCGATGCAAAAACTGAAAAATCCAAGGCTTCCTAATTTCAAGCCCAAGAAATCAGAGTAGAGTAGGCTTCACACAATCACATTGTTGTAGACATTGTAGTAGAGCTAGCACCACCGCCGCTTCTTCACCCTCTCTCTCTCTCTCTCTCACACACACAATGACGACAAGCTCAGACTCTGAAACCCAAAACCCTAACAACGACTACGAAAACCAAAATCCTAGCATCGACCCCGAAAACCAACCTCCCTCCAATGTCAACGACACCGGCGACGACGAACCGGAAGCCGATGAAGACGAAGCTGAAGAAGAAGAAGAAGAAGAAGAAGACGAAGACGACGAGCAAGAGCCACGTCAGCGACGAAATCTTCTATCGGAGGAGGCACGGTTGCGTGCGGAGAAGTCCAAGCTAGAGAGCCTGGTCAACCGGATGACGACCGAGCGAGTCGATCTGAGGGTCCACGATGTTTTGATCAAAGGGAACGAGAAGACCAAGGAGCACGTGATCGAGGCCGAGCTTGAAGAGATTAAGAAGGCCGCCACCATGCAAGAGCTGATCCAGGCCGCGGCCATTGCCAATGAGAAGCTTCGGGACCTTCAAATCTTCGATTCTGTTCTGATCACGCTCGATTCGGGCCCGCCGGAGCTGCCCGGAACTGCCAATGTTGTTGTCCAGGTCGTCGAGACAAAGAGCCCTGTTTCTGGCGAAATGGGTGTTTACACGAAGCCGGCAGTACGTTTTCTGTGCTCTACATGTGCATGTATATAGTGGTTTGCTTTGCTGAAATTTGTGAGATTAGGGTTTTGTATTGGTTACTGAGAAATTGGAAGAAACGGGTTCAGTTCTATTTTGTGAAAGACACTGGTGAACATGATTACGTCCATATCTGCCTCTCCCAGTTATTCAGTTTGAATGCTCAGTTGAGTTGATGCTGCGAGATTAGGATCGTACGTCCAATCTAGATATCCAAGTAAATGAATTCCTACACGTGGATGCTCATGGTTGGATATGGAGTACTTGACTTCATTAGTGTAACAACTAACAAGTTTTCTAATGCTTAGCCAGAATAGGGGGTCTCCTTTGTTTGTTGAAAGTACTCTGGTTGTATTGGATTATAGTGGTGCAAAATCTTGAGTCTCTTGGTAGTTGTTTCATTGACAAGTTGATATTAAATCATGCATCATAGAATAAGCAGCAAATATCATCTTTGGAGTCTGTCAAAAACCCTTAGGGGGAGGGGGGAA
>QANT01007859.1:0-13397 GCA_003254885.1 Purshia tridentata
ATTCTTCTAAAACAAACCCCATAAATTATATATATTTTTTTAGATAAGTTTATATAGTTATTTAGTTTATTATTTATATATGTTTTAATTTTTTTATTAACTTTTCACATTTTATAAAAATCCCTAAAACTCTAAAAAATAAAATAAAAAACACACATATACATTTTCCTGCTTGTGGTTCGAACACAAGCCAAATAGAGAAGTGGCCAATGCCTTATCCACCAGACCATCAAACAGCTATGAGTTAGTTTCCAAAACATTGTATTTATATGTTCCCTAATAAACTGATATTTTAACAAATCAATTAAAAGTAGTAAGTTAGTAACCGGTTAACAAACATTAAACCCTAATATGTTTTCATTCCTCATTCCTCATGCCGCCGCCGCAGGTGCTCTCTTTCTCTCTTTCTCTCTCTCTTCTCTCTCTCTCTCTTCTCTCCATCATCTCTCTTGCATCTCTGCTGCAATTTACTTATTCTTTTTCAGTTTTCCTCTGTGGCATTGATTTTTTTTTCATTCTTCTCACGGCGCCGCAAGTGCTCTCTCTCTCTCTCATCTGCTGCAACTTCTTCATTTTCAGTTTCCTCTGTGGCACCGATATCCCATCCCGGCCTCCTCTCTTCCTCCTTTCACGGTCTCATCTCTTCCCAAAATCCATGCCAAACAAAACCCAGAAATCCCAAAATTTCGCGAAATTTCGCTAAAATTTCGTGAAATTTCGCTAAAATTTCGACGAAATTTTACCAAAACACAGCTATTTGACTCATTAAATTTCGTCCGAAATTTTCGCCGAAATTTCGGTGAAATTTTCGAAATTTATACGAAAAATAGACAAAAGTGTGATTTCGTTTCGCTACCCTCAAAAAACGATCGCCGAAATTATCGAAATTACACTCCTTGTCCATGGCAGACCTATAATGGAAAATAATAGATTGAAAATTCAATAAATTAAAGGCCCGTTTAACACTACTTTTTATAATCGCTTTTATTTAGTAGTGCTTTTGTTAAAAACGATTACGCAAGAGCGTTTGAACTGCTTCTTAATAAAAGCACTTGTTATGTGCTTCTCAAAAAACTTCTTAAAAGTGATTTTATAAACTAGAATCACTTATATATATTTTTGCAAAAACACTATTAAAAACGCTTTTATTAAATTGAAATAACTTTTGGCAATTCTAAAAACACTACCTTAAGTGAATTAACGAATGTATATTGTAACGTTTTAAATATCAGGGTATAATTAATATTTTGGAATGCAGCATATACTATACAATACGTTAACCATTCGTATATGGTTGGACAGCCCACCTTCATAATTAAGAGAAACTTAATTAGCAAGTAACAACAAATCCAACTCATTTCAAGTCCTAACTAATCTAAACAAGATAACTAGGTGTCTCTGAACTGGGTCTGAGCTATTCAAGCCAGGTTTGCATTGTTGCTTTGCTTGTTCTGAATCAAGCTGCACCTGCCTCATGGTTTACATTGGACTGGGCTGGGCTGGGCTGGGCTGTCTTTCTTTCTCTCTCTCAGTCGCAACATGGGCTGGGCTGTTTGGTTTTGGGCCGACAATTTTATTCAAAGTAGGCCCAACCCACATTACCAAACAAAATACACGAAAACAAAGGCATGTAACACCACTCGCACAGTCACTGAGACTGAGAGGAGGCAGCTGCCGTCGCACATGGAGTCCTTGTCAGCAACCATCTCACTCTCACTCTCGCTCTGCTCACACTCGGACGACGGCTTTGCTCCAAAAGCTCGACGAGCCTCGCTTACGTTATCCGGTAGCAGAATGCCGAAGCTGGAGGTCCGTTGCTCAGCCGCTGAATCGGCAAAGCCCAAGGAGGCCAAGCTCTGGGGCGGTCGCTTCGAGGAAGGCGTCACCGACGCTGTCGAGAGATTCACGGAGTCCATCTCCTTCGACAAAGCCCTCTATAAGCATGACATCATGGGCAGTAAGGCTCACGCTTCAATGCTAGCCAAACAGGTACTACTTTCTCTCTCTTTTTTTCTAGTTTTTGGGGTCTGTTTGGTTACGGGGAATTTCTCTTCTGTTTCAGAAACTGATAACTGTTCCTGACCGGGACAGCATACTCGAAGGACTCGACGAGATCGAGAGGCGAATCGAGAGCGGGGAGTTCGAATGGCGGACCGACAGAGAAGACGTGCACATGAACATTGAGGCGGCCCTGACTGATTTGATCGGCGAGGCGGCGAAGAAGCTCCACACCGCGCGGAGCCGAAACGACCAGGTTCTGACCGATTTCCGATTGTGGTGCCGCGACGCAATCGACGCCATCGGTGCGCGGATTAAGCACCTTCAGGTGTCGCTGGTCAGCTTGGCGATGAAGAATGAGGGTGTGATTGTGCCTGGTTACACGCATTTGCAGAGGGCGCAACCTGTTTTGCTTCAACATTTGCTCTTGGCTTTTGTCGAGCAGGTTTGTCTGCAAAGTTGTTTGCTTCTGTTTGAAATCCACAATCTCTTTATATATATACATATGTTTATATATAGTGGCTTGATATTTTTTTTCTTTGTGCATTAATGTGTGGATTTGGTGTTACTACTATGTAAATTGGCATGTAGGGTGTTTATTAAGTTGTTTGTGTGGTCTTTGTTATATGCTTTCCCTTTAGAAGAGTAAATTGTGGGCATCTTTTTGTTGTATACTTGTGTAGCTTGAACGTGATGCTGGTCGTTTACTAGATTGCAGAGCGAGGCTGAATTTCTGCCCTTTAGGTGCCTGTGCATTGGCTGGCACTGGACTTCCAATTGATCGGTTTATGACCTCCAGCGCTTTAGGCTTCACTGCTCCTATGAGTAACAGGTATGTCCCTCGGTAGGAGTCTTTGGTTGAAATCAAAGTTGATCTGTGCTTGTGCGGTGCAGCATGGAGCTTCATAGTCCCTTCCATGTTTCATTGGCATTCTGCAAAAGATGTTGTAAACTGGCCAATTAATTAACTGATCAGCCAATAGCTTTGAAATGTTCCTCATACCATTTTTCTTATTTCCCTTCCAATGCAAGGCATATCAACACACACAATAATAGTTGTATGGTTTCCATTAATTGTTTATCATTCTAATGAACAGATTGCTAAGAACTCTGTGAAAGAAGCAGCTGTATATTACGTTTTCCCTTATTTAAGAATTACTGATGGTTGTCCTTCGTTACCCTCACAACAACATTGACAGCAAAGATTACTGATGTTTACAAACAATTGGCAAACACAATTTTTCAACATTTGTTATTCATCACGCTCTATTGTGCAGTCATACAAGTACATTAAGTATCCCTGATGAGCTAAATTTTAACAAGCCTGGCAACAGTGATTTGTGGGCCAATCTGTTGAATTTAAATCTTGTCACTTGTCTGGTTGTGACTGTTCTGTATACCATACTTCTTTAGAATCTGGCTTCATCAAATAACTGACAAATTTTTCATTCTTTGTATAGTATTGATGCAGTTGCAGACAGAGATTTTGTCATGGAGTTTCTTTCTGCTAATGCCATCACAGCCATCCATCTCTCCCGGCTTGGTGAAGAATGGGTCTTGTGGGCTTCAGAGGAGTTTGGGTTTATCACACCAAGTGACTCAGTTTCAACTGGAAGTAGTATCATGCCTCAGAAGAAAAATCCAGATCCAATGGAACTTGTTCGTGGAAAGTCTGCTAGAGTAGTGGGAGACCTGGTGACCCTCCTCACATTGTGCAAAGGACTTCCTCTTGCTTACAATCGTGATTTGCAGGTATAATCTTTTATTTTCTTTTTTTCATTCCATGAAGAGAAACTTAGTGTGCCTGTTTAGGGTCCAAAGGATTTCATCCATAATGCAATCAGCATGGGAGGCAGGGGTTCAGTTTGGTCTTTCACCCGTTATGTTCTTGAACCTAAAGCCTAGGTCTTAGCCACATATTGCATGCATGTTACATTGGTTCATAAACAATGCTCCTTTGCTCCTTACAAGAAGTTATAAAGGTTTCTTTTTCTTTTCTCTTATCTCTTTTTCCCCCTTGAGACAGGAAGACAAGGAACCTGTCTTTGACAGCGTGAAGACAATTTTGGGGATGCTTGAAGTGTCTGCAGAGTTTGCACAGAACATTACTTTTAATAAGGAGAGAATACAAAAGGCTTTACCTGCTGGTCATCTTGATGCCACAACGCTTGCTGATTATCTCGTGAAGAAGGCAAGTTTTATTAATCAACCTTCTTTTTAACCAATTAGACAAGCTTGTAACTTTTCAAATTATCGTTCATGATTAGAAATGTAGTTCTATAATTGCAGCTATCCCAATGACTGATTTTATGCATCTGCTTTATGATCACATATAGTTGAGAACACTTGTTGATCCAGAGGAAATTCCAATTAACTGCCATCCAAAATGACTTGTCTGTTTTTAGTGAAGTTAAGGTTTCTTTTTATTGGCTGTAATTTTCAATTATTGCATTCCCTTGTTTGCTAAAGCTGAAAAAGACGAATGACTTTAGGTTCTCCATATAACTGTTATGTGGGAAAGAAATGACTCAAACAATTGGAAGAGAAAGGTGGTGATGAATACCCTGCCCTAGAATTCTCTTGGTGAGGGAGAAAGGAGATAAGATATGGTGGGTATATATCCATGTCAATGTACCCTGTACCATCGCAATACTAATATATAATAGGTGCATGCATTCTACGCTTAATCAGTTGAGGCGTATAATTACTGCAATACCAATATGGTATTTTCTTTATCTGTAGTCTTGTGCCTAAAGCATGGTGGTCAGTAGTTTGTACTAATATGTTTTACCCTTCCAATGATGCTATAGATAGAAAGTCCAAATTTCTTTTTATGATTGCTACTGAAGTTGCGTTTCTGGTTTTATGCAGGGAGTACCTTTCAGAACTTCTCATGACATAGTTGGAAGGGCGGTAGCCTTTTGCATCTCGAAAAACTGCCAGCTTCAGGGGTTGAGTCTCGATGAGATGAAAAGTATAAATCCAGTGTTTGACAAGGATGTATATGAGTTTATTGGAGTAGAGAATGCAGTTAAGAAATTCTGCTCATATGGTTCCACTGGGTCATCATGCGTTGCCAGTCAACTTGAACACTGGGTTACTAAACTTGAAATCACAAAGAGGCCTGACCAACCAATGGTGCTAGAGATATCTAATGTCTAGTGACAACAATTAGGAAACTATCACTGGAAACTTTGAATTAGTGCCTTTTTGAGGACCAAATAGTCTTGGAATAGGTGGATTTATTGAGTAAGAAGGTGCAAACATGTCCTGGAAAGTGTACCCTATTTTTGTGATATGTTAAGATCCTTGGGATCAGTTTTCTGTTGTATGAACTATGAAGTGCTTCATTTGGACGAATTCAATTTTTTTCCTTTTATTTTTGGTTGTGGCAACAACAGTGATCCAAAATTTGCCAAATGCCAACAAAACAAAAAAGTTGTTGGGATAGAATTGGAGATGTGCAAATGACGAGATCAAGGGCCATTAACATATCAGAAAGAACAAAAGATGCGACATTGAAGAAATTATGGTAGAGTATTTAAGTATTTAGTCTGTATTTGAGTACAAGTAAATGAGTAAATGGGTTAGGATTATAATTTAAAGGAAAAGTTATAATATGCAGTTTTTTTTTACAACCATATAATTTAAAGGTTCATTCAACATGAAGTTTTAGAACTCTAAATAAACTCTAAATAATGGATGAAGTTGAGGGTTACAATTTGGAGATAAAGTGAAAAAATTCAACTTTAAGAATACGGAGTGAATAAGTCTTTTTTTTTTTTCTTAATAAGAAAAAGAGTGACCTATCAAAAGCAACAATTAACTTATGGGAGAAGACCAAAAAAAAAAAAACTTACGAAGACGACTATCAGAATGTTGGGATCACTGGGCTACACTACTCACTGTATTGGGCTAATTTGTTGGGGGGTTACTTAAGTGACAGAGCCTCAGTGTAAGAGCATCGATGAATGAATGAAGTTATTTTCAATGTCATTTCCTTTATCTGTTGCTAGTAACTAGTCACAGATGCCCAATCGACGCTAACACATCATTCTCAGATTTGTTTCCAATAACCAGTCAACATGAACTCGCAATTCACATATATTATTGTATCATATTGAAAACATCTTTTGCACAGACAAAATTGGTTCTCCTCGGTGGTCCACGTACCACATTTTACAGGGCTAAAATTATTCTCTTTTAGAAATTGAACTTTATACTATTGAGTATTGAGGCTTGGCTGCACAAATTTATAATAGAGTAAAAGGCAAATGTAGATTTCACATAAAAACCTAAATGGCATTACCATCCAAATCAGATATTCAGCCTATATGATCTGACTTTTTATCAATTATCATATCAATATCTGTGCATTCATCCATCCACATGTTACATTCTAACATCCAAAGAAACTTTCATTTCTAGTTGATTTATGCATCTCCAAACCTCAGCATGAATGTGAATTTTTGTAAATTTTGTAAAGGAGAAATTTATCAAGTTAAAGACAGTGGTTCTCTCTCTCATACAATGCCTCACAAGTCGGACTGGACTTTTTGGAGCAATATCAACAGTCAATTGACTTCACAGAAAATTCATCTTGCTGACCTTTTGAAATTTGTCATTATGGATTGGCCCTTCATAGCTATATCTCGGCCTGCATTGCATTTTCCTCTGCTTCTTTTATGCATTCAGTGTTTACTGGCAGTGAGGAAGTTGGTTCTACTTCAACAGTAACAAGCCGAATTGCCGGTGGCTTCCGTCCCTTTTTTCTTGGGCCAGGTTTCGCAGCGTTTGCAATCACCTGAAGGATTTCAAATTTGCAGTTAGAAAGCAAAGAGAAATGTAATGACTTGGTCAAAGGGATAGACCCCAGCAAGCACAGACAATTTCAATGCCAATGGCAATTAGGGGTCAGAGGTAACTTCAAAAGGTTTTTCTGAAAGTTTGTCAAATAGAAACGCAAACAGCACATAAAGGGTAGGTAAGAAAACCATTAGAGGGCAGGGAAGAAAGGAATCACTATGAAACATTTGATTTTTCTTAAGAAAATGAAGTGGAGCTCAAAAAGGATAATGAAGCGTACCAATATGTTCCCTATTTCAGATAAGGGTTTCTTTGAATTCTTTCTTGTTCCAAGATTGTCACTCAATTCAGCAGGCTTCTGAACTAGTGCACTCTCAAGTAGCATTGCACCTTGAGAAGCCGCTATGCTACTCTTCTCTGTTTCAGTGCTGTTTGAGCAATTCAAAATGCCATCAACCGTCTCTGATTGTGGTGAGTCATTCAACCTGATTGAAACTGCTTCCCTGTTGCTGCATTTAGAGGCTGTGCAGCCGCATGAAGCCCTGCAGCTCCCACCAGTGGATCGACATTTGCATTTCATTGTCTTGCACAAAGAATTCTTACTGCATGAGCAGCACACCGATGACGCAGTTTTAGCTTTTACATCATTAGAATCTTCTGATGCAGATGCACCAGTGGCAGCTGACTCGTAACTACTACTCCCAACAGAAACAGAATGTTGACTCAGAATATCCTGATTATCAGAGATCATCACTGAACATGTTAGAATAAAGTATACTTTCTTTTTTAGTTTCTAACTGAGAAATTGGTCTTTTATTTGATTAAGAACTGTGCAACTAATTCATTCCCTCAAACCACTACATGATTCTGGCTCCAGTAAAAGATGAATTGAAGTTCAGAATCTCAAGATGCATGGATCCACATCCAATTGCACTAACCTGTGACTTCTTCGCATGATCAAACTCTGCCTTGTGCAATTTTAGTTGTCCAACCATACTACTTAGGCTAACTACTTGTTCCTTCAGGTCATTAATACCTAAATCCTTCTCCAAGCAGTCAACCTCTTTTTCCTGGCAGATGCACCTTAAGATGGCAGAGGGGAAAAGGGCATAAATCAGAGGCTTGAGCATAGATAGTCACCAAACTACCACTAAGGAAAAATTTACAACAACCTTGCATGAACAAAAGTTAAGAAACAAAACTTCTCACCTCAACTTTTCTTGCTGCAGTGCCTCTACTTCATCGTTAAGCTTTGCAGATTCCTCAGCCATCCTAGACACCAAAAATGAGAAAGATGCATTTCTTAATTTGGTCCTATCTTCTATGGAAAAAATGTGGTTCAGAAAGTTTGTTCCACTACACTAGGCAGAATCTATAAATAAATTCCAAAAACATTAAAACAAAACGCAACAAATAAAGAACTGCATCCAGGAAGAACAAATTCCAGATCAATAAAAGGTTAAAAGTTTGATTTAACAAATTCTGTACTGATTCAAACCAAGAACTGGACCTTTGAGAGGATGGCATAGCTTAACAGAGGAAAGAACTATTATTCAATTAGTTACAGAAACATGGAAGAAAACAAAAATGGGACTCACTCTTCTATTTGGCGTTCATATTGAGAACACAGTTCATGTAACTGTGCTGTGTCTTCAAGCTCATGCTCCATTCCCTGCACCAGCTGTTCAAAATGAATGGAAGTATGAAACTAAATCCAGTCAAGATCATTAGACAATGTACCCATACATTTATCATTTTAAATTAAATTGCAACAAGATTTATTATTATCTTTGGGTCCAGAGTAGTGATATGACTGCGTTAGAATGAAACCAAAGATAGTAACAAAAAAACCACTTCACACACACACATTCTACTACTTCCAGTTTGGTTATGAAATACCTTAATTGCTGCAACATTTGCATTTCTAGCACCTACATATATTTAAACCAAAAATGAGGGGGCAAGCTCAACAATTATATATGCATTAAAAAAAAGGTAAGCCAACTCAGCAGTAGGATTCCTGACCACTTTTTTTGTGCAACAAAGCCTTGCGAGATTCTAACAGCTGTCTGAGGCGTTTAGTAGCCATGAAAGCTTCTGTAGTCTTTCGATGCAAAACCTACACAGGATGAAAGAGAATTAATTCTCCACTAGTTGTAACTACCAGATATACAAGATTCCATCAAGTACTAGGTCTATAGCCTTAATCTTGAAAAAGATATAAATTTACCTTCTTCAGTCTTTCATTGGAGGCCAATAGCTTTTGCATCTCATGTTCATTCTTCCTGCTCTCCTTCTTGAGCTGTTGATTCATAAAGATATCCAGGGAAATTTCATATATGTTGGCATAATATAAGTTCAGCATAAACTAAACTCTTCTAGATATACCAAGCAGAGCGAGTTACTAGCTTAAATCTACATACTAAAAGATACAATTCCAAAAGATTTATCTCAACTGCACATATCAGCCCCTTCCACACATTGTTCAAGGTCAAAACTTCCATTATGTGCAAAGTTACTACTCAATCAAATACAATGCCTTTTCTATTTAAGCTAAGTAATATTTATATATGCAGCTTCATCAGGAATAAAATAAATACCAAAAGTAAAACTATGTCATAGATTTACATGTAAATACGGACATGATAACGATAGCTTTACATGTACTTGGCCAAAAAAAAGAAGAAAAAAGATAGCTTTACATGCCATGCCCTTTTCATATTTAAGCTAAGCAACGCCACTGGATCAAGATCTCTAAACTACTACTTACTAGATTTTTTAATAATATGAAATCTCGAAGAACTTGAGGAGGAATTAATACCAAAATGGAAGCATCAATGGTACCAAGATTTGAAAATCATGCAACCCTTCTAAAAGATTCATCCCTCGTATGTATATTTATATTAAAGTCTACAGTATCTCCAAGCTTTACACATGTGACCTTACGACACCGAACTTTAGTGGTTTATGTAGCCACGCATATACCTGAAGAACTTCTTTTTCCATCGAAGCTTTGTATAACCTGAACTGCACAGACTCCAGCTTTATCTTACATTGCACTTGAACCTAAAGAGAACAAAATTTTGTTAATGGTGGAAGCAAAAAAGAAAACCTTCACAATATTTCACACAGACATGCCCATTAATTAGCAAAATATCACCTTCTGAGCCTTCAATCTCTGAATCTCAAAATGTAACTGTTTTGTTGGCTCATCCCCTTTTCTTCTTTGGGTTGAGAGCTGAGATTGAGCATCTAGCTTCTTCGTCAACACCGTAACCTGCACAAATGAATTAGAGATATAGAACAGGCAAATACCATTACTAAACAATTCACCACAACTTCAAACATAAAGTCCACCTTATCTTCAAGGAAAGTCAACTTTTGAAGGTAATCTTCTCTGAGCTTTTGAGCACTACTAAGTCTACTATCACCAGAAGCGGATGGAACATTTGCAAGCTTGTATCTCAGCTCCTCAACCTCCGTCTGGTAATTGTGACCAGAAGAAATTTAGGTGACTTTCACAACAATTACGAAACTAAAAATCAAATCTTAATTTTCTTTTTCATTTCATTTTTTTTAACTAATTTCGCACAAAGTTAATATAACATAATCAAAACAACTCTCATTTCCAATCATTCGCCCAAAAATCAGAACCTAAGCGAACAATGCCAAGGCGAACTTTCCCGATTTCACTCTTTTACTACATTTCTCACCAGTCAAACATACTCCACAAGTCCACATGCATAAAATTAACTCCAAACGAAATTCACATCCAATCAAGCTCGTCCAAGCAGAAATCAGCGCTTCCAGTTTCCTTTTTTCCTTTCAACATTTTCTCAGCAACCAAACACAACACACTCCCGAGCTCTAAAGAAAAACGAAATAAAAAAGAACAAGAGAGTGACCTGATAAGCTTTGTTTTCAAGTTCCAGTTGGCGAACTCTCTTCTCGTAATCATCGGCGTTGGATGGAGCAGCATCAATGGCTTGCTTTGAGCGACGGTTGTTAGTCTTCTTCATCTTCTGGTATTCGATTCGATCAATTTGTCAGAAAATTGGAAACCCTAATAGCTCGGATCCAGAGAAGGATCTAGTGGAAGTGTAATGTGGTGAAGATGAGGAGCACCTGTCTGTTTCTCTTTGGATTCCTTTTAAGCCTTTTAAGCTTTTAACGGCATAATAGGACTGTAATAACTAATAACAATACTAAAAGGAGGGAAACCACTGATTCAATTTTCCCACGTCACATGAAATGAACGTTGACCAACTCATCATTTAATTTCCTTTTAAAAAACACTCATTGAGATTTCAAATTTTTGGACAAAAGTCACAAAATTTGAATCCCAAATTCCCAATTGACTGTGTCACTAGTGTATACCCAACATCTATATACACCTCATCTTTAACAAAATTTTAAACTCCACTATACTAACAGTCTCCATATAAGGCAAACAAGCATAATTTTGATGAGTTTTCAAACGAGTTATTCTTAGAAATTTTTAGAGCTTTAACATAAAAAAATGCTTATTTTAAATTTGGAATTGTGACATAGTCGACACTAGTGTGTTGAACATGTTCTAAGTTGTTTGGCAATAATCGAACACTAAGAAATGTGTTCGGTAGTTAGCTATTGAACAGTTCTAGAAAATTAAAAAAAAAAAGTTCAACATTGTTGCACCAAACCTCCCTGTACATCTTTGTCTGTACAACACCGAACATCCCCATATTCAGTGAACCTGAGCAAAACATAACCCGAATTGGTTTTTCAAAACCCTTTCCATTTTGTTCAAATTTGACATTAAACGGTTATGATTCAAATTATTTCATTCTAAACACAAATTAGAACCTAAGCAAAACATAACCCGAATTGGTTTTTCAAAACCCTTTCCATTTTGTTCAAATTTGACATTAAACGATTATGATTCAAATTATTTCATTCTAAACACAAATTATATAACAAATAACTTACATTTGAAATCCTAAATCTAATATTTGATACATAAAAGATTTGATTGGGTATAGTATTGATTCAGTGGTAACGGTGGTCGTTGTTGGTAATGTTCGATGGTGGTGCAATTGTATCTTACGTTTTGGTGGTGATGGTGGTGGAGATAGAGTTGAGTGTTTATATTGGGTAGAGAAAATCAATTGGATGTAGTGCCGGGTTTCATAAAAGATAATTTGAGAAAACTTGTTGGATATTCTAATAAATTTTTCTACTTTCTAATTTTTAATTGGGTATAGAAAGTGTATTTGAACTAATAATAAAAAAATTAGGTTTGTATAGCGGTACCCTAACTAAAATTATATGTCAGTATATTCATGTGGCCGGGTTCAAACTCAAAACGGATCTTAGCGTTTAGACGAGCTATGTAGATTGCAGTAAATTCATTGGTTGAGCATTTACTTTTCTTTATTATCTATTGTTTAGTGTTAATGTGTGTGTATGCCTTTTCTTTTTCTTGCTAAATAATTTTAATGTTACCATACATTGCACCAATTAATATTCAATTTTTTTTTTTTACCAATTGTTTTTTGCCTTAGCCATATATGCTCGTAGCTAAGGAGTGTAATTTCGATTTCGTTAGAAATTTCGACCGAATTTCGATTTGCTAGGGTTTCAACAAAAACGACGGAAATTGTTATTAAACTATAAAAATTTTGAATAAAACTTTACCATATATTTATTTAACATATTATTTATTACATTTATAAAAACATTGAAGAAATCAAACTATATTGTAAGTTTCATGTAATATAAAATAAATATAATATGCACTGGATGCAAATACTGTTAAATAAAATTAATATAATAAATAAATGAAATTAGTATACTTTTTATACTTTATAATTTATACACTAAATTCTATATACCAAATAATTTATGTTTTATAGTCTTTAGAATATGATAAAGGATATTAAGATTTAGGTCATTTAGAGTATTTTTAATTATTTTTTATATAAAAATAATGTAATAAGATTTTAAGGTTTAAAAATAACTAAAGAAAACTTTAAAACCAAAAGGCCAAACTAAATCTCAAATGACACTCTAAAACCAAGATCAAAAACAAAACCCAAACCCTTTTTTTATTTCTTTCTTTTCTTTTTTCCTTTTTTTTTTCTTTCCTTCCTTCTCTTCTTTTTCCTTTTTTTTTTTTTTCCCTTTCCTTTCTTTTTTTTCTCCCTTGGCTGCCGAGCCTACCTTTCCCTTTTCCTTTCTTTTCTCCTTTTCTTCCTTGTTTCCCGTGCCTCATTTCCTTCATTTATAACTTCTCTTTCTCTCTCCAATTTCAGATCTACTCTTCTCTCATTTCTCTTTATTTTCTGCTTGCTGCTGCTATGCTGTTCCTTTCTCTCATCTTTCTTCCTCCTCATCTCCCAGCCTCGCTAGCCCCCTGCCACCGAAAATCCAGCAGCCTCCTCTCTTCCCAATTCCTCTCTTTTTCTTCTTAGATTTGTCAAAACTCAGAAAATTTCACCGAAATTTCAGCGAAAATTTCTGAAATCTTGACGAAAAATAGATGGAAGTGTAATTTCATTTCACCACCCTCAAAAAATGATAATTTCAGCAAAATTTCGCTGAAATTATCAATA